>JAQRGA010000197.1:0-37161 GCA_029237695.1 Conchocele bisecta
CACAATTGTTAAATTGAGGGAACGCATTGCTATATCGTGGGAACGAATTGTTAAATTAAGGGAACGATTTGTTATATCGTGGGAACCAATTGTTAAATTAAGGGAACGAATTGTTATTTCCTGGGAACGAATTAATTACAAAAAATCCATGTCCCCTGTGTGGGTTCCATAGAAACGCACTCTCCTGCATTATGGGGCATTCCGGAAACTCTGGGAGACTTGGCATATATTATAAACCAAATTGCTACCCGCTCCATACCTCTCGCGAGGGTAGCAATTTAACCCCATCTCCTTAATGTAACACATTAAAGAAGAGTAATTTTTGCTATCGGTTATCCGGCTTTGTTTGATATGTTGGCGATATAAAACTGTCAAAACTGTATCAATACATTAATTAATAAACTATAAAATGTGTTCATAGAACACGGATACCCCACATATCGCTTTGATAATAAATGAGGCCAAATTCCAAGTCAAATGTTGTTTACCTGTAGTGAGCGTTAACGTTTTTGAAGCACCAAATATGTGACCTTGACCCTGGACTTAGCGGGGGGCAGGGCGAAAGTGGATTTGGCACAGGGCGGTAGAGGACCATTAGAGCAATGTGTATATGAAATATGAAGCAGATCGGTCGAAGGATGAATACATTATGAGACATTTACCCGAGCGATAAAGTTTTGTGACGGACGGACGGACGGACGGACAAGGGTAACACTAAATGCCCATTCCACTATCGTGGTGGGGCATAACAGCATACACATGGAGAACTGGCTATTTTACAGTATCAATCTGGCAGTTACATGCTTATCTTATACATTTGAAAGCTTTATTTCGTTAAGTTATGTTGAACAAGTATGGCTTCCATGGGATAAATGATTTTCCTGTTCTATTATTTTTGGCAAATTACTAGTTATGCATCAAAGATTAGTGTTTAAAGTATAAAATATACACTTTCCTAAATGTTTACCTATATACAATAGGTTTAGGTATGCACTTCGTTTGCTCGCACTTTTTGAATGGGTCAAATTGTAGCCGTAGATAACATATCGGAGGTGAATTATTGTAGCTAGGCATACCTGCGAGAGGTATGATTATGTGTGGGCACGTAAGGAAGCGATCTTCTAGCAGATATATATCGGGCGGGCGGGCGTACACGTCCGATAATTTACTCTTTTTGACGATATAAAAGTTGTCCGAAAGTTCGGAACTGGTGAATGTGTAGATAATTGACGATTTATGTCGTGTGTAATGATTGAGCATTAATAGTAGTCGCACAAAACTATGTCAACTAACCAAAAACCAACGAAATCAACGGATTCCCATTCGGCAAAACTAATTCTTAAATCCATCAATGACGTCGGGCGGTGAACTTTCGACATCATTCACAGAAAATGTATCAAAATCAATATCGCCAAGCGACGCGGTACGGGAGCTGACGCGTTTATTCCGAGATCAGGGGCCCGTTTCACTAAACTTCGTACGATTTACTTCTCTCAAGTACGTGGTTCCCGAACATGCCGAGTGCTACCGTTTTATATCTACATGTATATATAATTAAATGTGGGCACATCGACGAACGATTTGCCAATAACCGCTAACTGATCAAATATTATTGTAAAATTCAACTTCGCACGTACGAACTTCTTAGTCGTATGAAGTTTAGTGCAGCGTGCCCCAGGTTTCGAGTCTCACGGGAGCTTGCATGTAACACATTTCGGAATGAATCTAAATACGGGGCCCATTAGGAATACATTTTAGGCGTAGATCTATGCAAATTTTGAAACATTCCGCCGCTTTCGCGTTTTTCATGTTATTATGTATTAATGATGGTGAAAGTGAACGAGTTTTAACGTGCCAGCAACAGTTAATGTCATATAGAGACGGCAGTAACTGACGGCTGTGCTGTGAAACACAGATGGAAACTTATAAAACATACAGTTTTGCACCACTTGCATGTTTTCCGGGCAGTTCAAACGCTTGGCGCTTCAAGTCCCGATGGCATCATGTTAAAATGTATGTACTTTTGCATCAATAACAAAAAATCCACAACCCCCCCCCCCCCAAAAAAAATAAAACAACAAAAAACAAACGAACCAAAAAAACACAACGAATTTCCTATGGGAATTTAATATAGGGGGCTAAAAATAGATTTTTTGAAATAGTTTTGGAATATTTGTGGACGGATTTTCAAAATCTAACTTTTGTTTTCTTAGTTACATCATTTCCAAGCTATCTATCACAGGTTTCTGTGGGCATGTAGTGATGCTGTACCTTTAATATTACTTGACACATGTGAGCATTTTGGAATACACCTATGCCCCCATTAACATGACCTTTTTCTTGCCACATTCCCATTTACTGATGCTTTACTCAAGGAGAAGAATTCACATGCGCTCACTGAGCTTCTTTTCTAATCCTTAGTCACCGTTACATTGTATGTATTTTGATGCATATATATACATGTATACGATTTGAAATAAATAGTGTTTAAACTAACATAAACTTTTTGACCTTCACATAGTTGTGGAAAGACTTAGCCATTTTTTACGTCAAAAGGTTTCTAATCCCTAAAAGTAATGTTTGGACAAGCACCTGACTCAGAACACAGGCATTCGGCGTGTTTCCGCTTTCATCGCTATAACTACATATGAATAACAAGGCTTATAACTTTGGTCGCTCACGACCTCGTATTATTACAAATTAACGTTAATGTAAATATTTTGGCGGAAAGTGCACATGTTCATTTGAGAATTATTGTTATCTTGCTGAAAGAGTATAGTTGGAACATAATTATGCAAAAAATATCGAATTACAGCTGGTTATCCTAGGTCGGACACGACCTCGTAGTATAACAAATTAAATAATGTGATGAGAGCTCTAATGTAAATATTGTAGTGGAAAGTTCATAATTATGTTCATTTAAGAATTATCGTTATCCTGCAGAAATACATAGAACGCACAGGCAATTACAAGTTTAAGCATGTTATTTTGATATGATACGTTGCTGTGTCCGACCAAGGTTATAAGCCTTGTTATTCATATGTAGTTATACCGATGAAAGCCGAAACACGCCAAATGCCTGTGGCTCAGAATGGACACAACGAATAGAACTGGGAAACAGTACGATACTACGGAGCCCCGCAGGGGACGTAGAATTATTTTTGTATTAATTCGTTCCCACGAAACAACAATTCGTTTCCTCAATTTAACAATTCGTTCCTCGCTTGGAACGAATTGTTATATATTGGGAACGAATTGTTAATTCGAGGAAACGAATTGTTAAATTGAGGGAACGAATTGTTATTTCATGGGAACAAATTAATAAAACAATTCCAAGTCCCCTGCGCGGCTCCGTACGATACAACAAGCACACATTCCCTTTCTACACCACAGACCTGTATAGCGGTATAGTAGAACACTCCTAAACCAGACACTCGGGACAATATAGATGTTTAACTTAATTAAAGGTACATGCCCACTCAGAAGGCAGAAAAGGTTCATTATAGGGATTAAATAAATGTAAGTGTATAATTGTGTCACTATTCCATCAGTTCTAAAGATCACCAGTGTCCGCTATACAGATATAATCATTTAGTAATATTTATTTTACTGATGGTGACTCGCGGTGGTATCAGATATTTTCATATGCAAATGAGGCATGATATTTTTTAATTTATTTATACTAATTAAATGCATCACATGAAAAATTGTATTTTCAACAGATTAAAAAGTATGATAATTGCACATCAAAAAATAAATAGAGATACTAAAGAGTGATGCCCGTAAACATGTTAAGGAAACACGGTTATCGCCCCTAATATCAGTGTGGAAAGTTACGTCTGATATAAAATGTATAATAATACCAATCAATACGTGGGGTGAATGTTTATTTTGCCAGAAAATGTCTCAGATTATGTCTCTGATATAAAGAAAATGTTGTGGCTACTGGGTGGGCAATGAATGCTCATCACTGCAAAACATTAGAATGTGTCATGGAGTGCTCACATGTCTGATTCACAGTGGAACATCTCTAAACCGAGCACCTCCCAGGGTGTCTGGTTTGTTTAGGTTCCACTGTATTGTCAAAAAATGTAGCTATAGATGAGCCGATTCGTGTCGAGCCATATCCTCAGGATTAGCTTGTTTATTAGTGTTTAACGCCCTATCAACAGCTAATGTCATGTAAGGCCGGGCAAACGGGTTCGATCACGTTTTAACCTGCTGCATTTGTGGAAAATCCCAAAATCAGAACTAACGGAATATTTGCATCGAGAACAAATAAATTCAGCCATGAAATTGGAATAACCTGACCTGGTGCAAGGTCCATACCACACCAAGTTACTTGGCCCATTCCCTTAAAATAGGATTACGAATAATCGTAATACTCACATAAGGGGTATAACCAGATTCAACTCCCAGGTAACAAAAGAGCCAAAGATAAAAACGTACCCGAGGGCCAAATCAGGCAAATCGTGATTCCTATAAGGAGGAACATATGCCATTAATTTAGACCGTCGCGTTATGTCAAATTTAGACCGTCGCGTTCTGTCAGACAATTGTGGATGGTATGCATTCAGTTTCTAATTGGCTGGGAATGGAAGTGCCAAATGCATTTAAATGTATACATCCAGCCTGACCAGGGTATACACTGTATGCAACATAGGCGGTGGAAAATTATGGGGTGGGGGGGGGGTGGGGTGGGGGGGGGGGGGGGGGAGTCTTCAGGGTCAAAAGAGCCCGATGTTTGCTATGTGGGTCCGGGGGCATGCTCGCCCGAAAATCTTTGAAAGCTAAGAAGCGTAAAACGCCATTTCCTGCATTCTCAGGGCCCAGTCTTGAGGGCCCGATGTTGCTAGGGTATCCGGGGGCATGCTCCCCCTTACATTTTTGAAATCAAAGAGGCGAGAAACGTCATTTCCTGAATTCACAGGGCCCAGTCTTGAGGGCCCAATGTGCCCGATGTTGCTAGGGGGTCCAGGGGCATGCTTTCCCGGACATTGTTGAAATATAAGAGGCTTGAAACGCCATTTCCTGCATTCTAAGCAAGTTTGATGATGAGAATATGTGCTTTATTACAGAAGTATTGAGGGGGTTAGGCGTCCCCCACCCCACTTCCCCCACCTCTGTGCAAAGACCCTGTTGCTTTTACATACGATTTGCCATCTACACAGATATCAGACAGACATTTAACAATCACGCAGCGCTCCAGATAAGTTTTGTATCTGAAGAGTATTATACCCCCAAATTTCAAATGCAATGCGTATTTTACTTTTAAAATGTATTATTGATTTTTCTTCCGTATTAAATCGGGAACAAATGATAAAAAAATAAAACAAATTTAAAATTTCTCTTATTTGAGCTCAACTAAGTAAATGTTCAACTTTAGTACAGTATTTTCACTTCTCCGTTTGAAAATCAATGCGTATTTTCACATTGCTGTGAGTATTTTGTACTCCCACTTTTGATAATCAATGCGTATTCTTCTAAAATAAGTGCGTAAAATTCGCCAATACGCACCTTACCTGGAGCTCTGCATCACTGTGACGGTGTAGGATAAACTTCAAGGCACAACAAAATAAAAAAAGAATATATCAATGTCTTCAGAATGGTTTAATGTTATGACAATTAATTCAACCGATGTTAGGCATAGAATATTAAAGGCAATCTGTTGTTGAAAGAATAGAAAGCAAGTATACAGTGTATTCTATAATACTAAATGCAATGTATGTAGTGAACATCTTCATAACTGGCCAGAGTTCTCAAAGAACGTCTACGACTCATAGGCATTCGGCTTGTTTCGGCTTTCATCTGTATAACCATATATAGTATATATATATATATATATATATATATATATATATATATATATATATATATATATATATATATATATATATGTGGGAGAAAACAGTATAAAACTAAACAATAACCCTTCGTAGGCACCGGATCCCGAAGGATGCAAGGACGAGAAAATAAGTATATGGTATGGAAAACAAAATCGTTCAACAGTGCAATAAAAATGGAAAATCATCCATTTTTTTCATTTTTTTTCTCCATTTTTTCTCCATTTTTTTCCATTTTTATTAGCACTGTTGAACGATTTTGTTTTCCATACCATATATATATATATGAACAAGGCTTATAACTTTGGTCGGAGACGACCTCGTTCATAACAAATTTTATTAACGCTAATGTAAATATTTTGGCGGAATGTGCACATGTTCATTTGAGAAGTATTGTTATCTTAATTGCTAAAATAACATAATTAGAACATATTTATGCAAGTAATATCTAATTACAGCTCCTTTTCCTATAGGTCGACGCACCCTCGTATCATAACAAATGAAATAATGTGTTTAAGGCTCTAACGTCAATATTGTAGTGGCAAGTTCATATGATCATTTGAGAATTATCGATATCCGGCAGAAATACATAGAATGCATAGAAAATTACAATTTTAAACATGTTATTTTGTTATGATACGAGGTCGTGTCCGACCAAAGTTAGAAGCTTTGTTCAAATAATTATATAGAGTTATACCAATGAAAGCCGAAACATGCCGAATGTCTGTGTATATGAGGGGTTGTCAAAAAGTGCCTGTATACTGGACATGTTGAGCGTTCGTTCGTTTGCAACGATTACAAACAAGCACGAGAGCTCTCCGTTGGCACAGATAGAGGCCTTATGGGTGGTCCTCAATGTGCGAGGATACCAGAGTACCCGGAGGAAACCCACGTGTCCGGTCTGGAGATTACAATACAATCTCACATACTGCCCCGGTCGAGGATATATCGTTTGTGTAAATTTCCGTACGTCTTGCTTTCATAAATGGATATACAATTACATTTGAGATAAAATAAAATTACCCGCTGATATCCGTGACGTTAAGAAGGTAAATGACAGATTGACAGTATAGCAAACGGACGTCTGGATAAACCCATGGATCATTTACCGTAATTCTCACTATGGGATTTTACAACAGGTTTCAATGGATCATGCACTGATAGACCGGCAGCCGAGGGCGGTAGGTGGGTGGGGTAGGGTTTAACATATTTGTTATTCTATTGGCAACTTTACCCATGAATTCTGATAATGTTCCCTAAATGTTTCAGCAGTGTTGTTTAATTCAGGAATAACGATGCCCCGATATATTCATTGAGTATTTTCAGCCACGGCCTTTAACGGCCTATCAACAGCTGAGGCCATTTCACGCCGGTAAACACAGTGAATTTTATCAAATAATCGCAAATATCAATAACGTACGAGAATAGTAGAAATGTTGCTGTGGAGAAATGTGGTTTAATAGTATGTTTGTTTGTTTGTTGGGGCTTAACGGCCGATCAACAGCTAAAGTCAGTTAAGGCCGGGTCAATTGTTTTAGTACTAAATCCCATATATTACCGGTACAAGTACAAGTACAAGTACATGTTCAAGTACATGTACAAATGGGGGTGGGGGGTGGGATCCCAAAATCAGAACTGAATATTTACAATAAACATTATATATTCAGCCCTGAAATCAGAATAATCCTAACGTGATGCCAGGTCCTCGCCACACCAGAATCACTTGGCCCCCTCCCAAAAACAGTAGGATCAGTAATAATCTTACTACTTTTATAATAACCGAATTCAACTCCCATGTAACAAAAGAGCCAAAGATAAAAACGTACATGAGGGCCAAACCAGGCAAATCGTGATTCCTATATTTAAAGGAGGAATCCCCACCGCTATTTTACAACGTTCGCCCGACTAACCACCCACGGTTAAATAGTATGACCGTTACGACCAATGTAGACCAAGATCAGCCTGCGCATCCGCGCTGTCTGATCAGGGTATACGGTGTTCGCCATTCAGCCAGTGAATACTTCGTATTTGGTTTAAATGTATAGTTAGACTGGCCATAGATCATAGAACTTCTCCAGGCAGTCAGAAACGTGGAAATAGTGTGCATGTATTTGCAACAGGCCTACTGACCATTGAGCACACATTCATAACGTAATACGATACACGGATATCTGATCATGAGCTTACAAGATGACAAACACTGGTGTAAATATGCGAGTTTAGAATACAATATTATACAGTTGTTTAAGCAAGTTCAAAGATCTGGTGTAACCATAAAACGCTGGTATGTATTATATTATTTGAAAGCAGTCACACGATGCAAACATGAAATATTGTCATTATATCATACACGATGGTATGCTGTTTATTTCAGATCGTGTAACATAACCTAGCATTTAACTCTACATATATGAATTATTTAATTGAATTACCTATTGCAATATGTTCAGGAACCTTGAACTGTATATTCAATTATGATGTTTGTTATTGAAATCTAACCGGTGTTCGTGTCTATCCTCATTGTAGTTGCGAACAGTAACTCTAGCAATCGACTCCCATACCGTCCGTGGCTACGGATGGTACGGGAGTGGAATGCAAGAGTTACTGTTCGCAACTAACCTCATTGGTACACGTACAATGAATGTTATTTGGGTTTCTGTATGATATAGTGACACGTACAATTTTCACCCCGAAATATTATACAGTGGCCTGTTTCATGTTAACTTAGGACTATTCCTTTAATAACACAATGTTTTGTTTGAAGATCTTAATAATGGCAAACACTGTAGATCCCGATGAGACGGTTCGTTACGAGCCGGCTCTTCTTGATCCACAGTGTTTGCAAAGGTTCGCTTTCATATATAGACAGTATTGAATAGAGCTATCCGTGGATATCATTGTTGATGAGCAACTCCATGTGGTTAGCGAGAAATTGATTCAAGCGAATTAAATTTAAAGGGACATTTCAGGATTTAAACTAGAAAATGTGTTCATAGAACACGGGATGCCCCACATATCGCTTTGATAATAAATGAGGCCAAATTTGAAGTCAATATTTTTTTTTACCTGAGCGTTAAAGTTTTTGAAGCACCAAGTATGTGACCTTCACCCTTGGCTTGGCGGGGGCAGGACGAACATGGATTTTGCACAGGAAAGTAGAGGACCATTAAAGCAATGCGCATATGAAGTATGAAGCTGATCCGTGAAAGGAAACAGAAAGATAAAAGAGTATTACCCGAGCGTTCAAGTTTTTGAAGCACCCAAATATATGACCTGACACTGGGCTTGGCGGGGCAGGACGAACGTGATTTTGCACAGGAAAGTAAGAACCATTAAAGCAATTGCGTATATAAGTATGAACCAGATTCCTGAAAGGAAACAGAAAGTATAAGATATTTACCCGAGCGTTCAAGTTTTTGAAGCACCAAATATGTGACGACCTTGACCCTGGGCTTGGCGGGGCAGACGAACGTGGATTTGGCACAGGGCGTAGAGACCATTAGAGCGATGTTGTATATGAAATATGAAAGCAGATCGGTCAAAGGATGAAGAAAATTATGAGACATTTACCCGAGAGTTAAAGTTTCGTGACGGACGAACGGGACGAGACGGACGGACAAGGGTAACACTAAATGCCCCCTCCACTATCGTGGTGGGGCATAAAAACAACAACAATGTACGTGTTTTTATTTTCATCATCTTCTTGCCACCAACTGGATAGAAAATCTGATGTACAGATATCGGTATGTACAGATATCGGTGACAATTGAAACAACCCAGCAGTCCTAGTATCGTCATATAGCTTCAATTAAATCACTTTACACAGGGCCATGATGAAAACACATTGTTTGTACACATATTTTTTTCCAACAAATCCTAAAAAAAAATCAGCGGGCCTAGGTTCGTCATATATCTTCAATTAAAACACTTTACACTGGGCCATGATGAAAACACGTTTTTATTTGTTATGGTATTTTCAAAAAAAATCCTGATATGCCCGTTTAAGACAACACACGTACATTTTGTGTAAGCTGGATGGTGCAACACTGCCGATCATGCACCGTTATTTGGTGTTTACGTATGATATAATTGTACCACTTAATCATTACATGCACCAGCAAACTAAAGTATAAATCTCCTGGGGATTTGGACAGTATTTACATAATGTAAGTGTATGGGATGTTATAGGTATATTATGTCACATTTATGAAGCTATTATATTTCAAACACATCGTGATCAGGTATAGGACCGGTTATGGTTAGTGATAATGTGGTACAGTGCAACCTCTCTAAACCGGACACCCTGGTGTCCGGTTTAGAGATGTTTCACTGTAATTCCGATGCAAGAGCACTGAAACACACACATGTGTGCATTGCAATCACGAACACCTATACACATAAGCGATATTTGACAGGGAAATCGGTGATAATTGAACACATGGATGTGGCAAGGGTGTTTGGTTTAGAGAGGTTCCACCTTATAGCTAGCTAATATACAGATACCTTAGTCGTCTTGACTATATAATTATTGCATCAAGACGTTTTACTAATTAGTCAGAAGGAGATACTGAATTGAACAAAATAAAATTGATTACATATCGTAACTTATACGGTGTATTAAGATTGAGCAATGATGTTATCACGTTATGTGGATGGCAGAAATATGACACCGTATTTAGGCCATAAACATGTACTTTGGTGGTTCTCAGATACGGGGTTTGCGGAATGTGACACGGGAGGGCGGATTTTTTTAATATATAATTGGGCCGCGCTCTGTGAAAACCAGCCTTAATGACAAAGTTACGCATAAATACCAACGTCACGCCGGATTTTGACACTTGGAATTGTTGCGTCATTGCAATAAGTTGTCATATTTATAGCCGTACGCTTTACGGCTCACACATATTTTAATGTTGGATATGCGTGGCAGAATTGTACAGTTGTTTTCATAGTGGTTCAGATAGTTTTTGTATTCGGTTTCATTCAAGGAAATAAGTAGTATTTATTTTTCTATTATTTTTATACAAATGGGCATATTGCATTTATGATTTTTATAATATATTATATGGACGACTTGTGAAACGACATTTCAAACTAAATAACCATACGACCGGTATTTTTAGATAACACATACTAACACAATCAGTATTTATGTAATCATAATGCTAATATTTCTTTTAAACTTTATTTATATAACAATTACAAACAAACGCGAGAACAATTGTAGTCGGCGTATATGGAGGCGTCTGCATGTTTCTTAATTTGGGTTGAAACCGGAATACTCAAAGAAAACAAACTTATCCTGTCTGGCGACGACCATCAGATATACATGTACTTACAACTTGAAGATCGAACCTGGGGCGCATGTGTGCGCTCTTTACTAATTATGGTATACGGTCCCGTTCAGATTAGAGCGGGGTCGGGTGTTTTCGGCGTCTAAGACGGAACCGTACACGTTGTACACGCCCAGTTCCGATGTTGGGATTTATTTATAGATTAGACTGCATTACGCATATTTGATGAGTAACACTAACTTTCATTTGAACGTGAAGCCTTAATATAGTATCAATTTTCGAAATATGTAGACACACTCGGGTACATCTGAGTTCATGTATTCATGACCTAATTATGTGTCTACGTAGATCTATATATTGAATTATCATATTTATGAAAAGGTCTTGGTTTACAGATGTCGTTCTATGGAAAACGATTTAATTCGTATTTCTGCACTGTTTGTCGCAAATTTAAAACTCATGGGGAAATGAACATGCGCAATATAAGATATCAACTTAGGTGTAAACGTGTTTACTGATGGGGTGGGGGGGGGCGGGGTTAGTGCCGACGGCCGGTCAGACCCGGCCCCGCTCTGCGTGAATGTGTGCCCGCAACCGTTACTTTTATTAAAGAAAATGAAAACAGTTTGCTCATTAACTGTGACAGGTATTCTGGATAAAATTAGCCACGGATATAACTGGGACTAGGTCTTAATTCATATGATTTACTGGTTCACCGTCGAATTTTTCAAAAATCAACATAAATTAAAATTTGGAAATATTCAGAAAAATTATCGTATCACAGATAAAAAATATGGTAGTGCTAATTACGCGGCTGCTGGCATATCGCATCATGTTGACACTGGGCCAAACATGTTTTATTATTTAGTATTTAGTGTGTTTGTATTGTGTCACAGGCATATTTAGTGCGAACATAATTGTAGCCCGTTTCACTAAATTTCGTACGACTAAAATGTTCGTAAGTGCAAATCTAGGATCGTCTGGAAATTTCGATTGACGGATTTACATTTATTGAGCATAGGCTGCTCAATAAATGTAAATGCAATAATTGTTTACAGGAAAACGTTGTTAATGTGGAATTTACAGACATATCTTAATTGTGTACTTACGAACATTTTAGTCGTACGAAGTTTAGTGAAACGGGTCCCAGGGACGTAGCCTACTGATTTGTATCTGTATCTGCAACCACTTGCATGTACCTTCTAATGTCACGTAATGTTTAGCGACTTTCAAAAATATCACATTGCATCAGCTGTGCGATTGCCGTTTGATAACTGTTAACTATTATTGTAATTGAGCACTTGTAAATATGGTTATATGAATGTATGGCATATATTTTACTAGTAGTTTTGCAATCAATACAGACCCTGATCAGGCTGCGCTGATGCACAGGTTTAATTTACAAATGTAAGAAGTCCTACTTTAGATTACTTACTACTAAACACTGGATGCCTGTGTGCTTTATTGTTTTTTATCAAAGGGACGTTCTAGTCGGAGGCGTGAAAATAACAGAAAGCAAATACCAGGGGCGGATCCAGGATTTCAGGTTAGGGGGGGGGGGCTGTTCGGCACTTCTTCATTGAAATAGTTTACTATATTTTCGAACTAGCACCATTTGTTCGTCGACCAAGCGGAGCTCGGGAGACTGCTAGGTGGGTCCGGCGGTATGCCCTGCGGAATATGTTTGATATATACACCCCATTTTGCTGCGTTATGGCGCATTTTAGAGCAAACATATATTTAGTCGCCAAATTTTAGGGAGGCGCGCGCAGGGTTTTCCCCTACGTGAATCCGCCATGGAATACACAAATTCTATATTTGCAGATTCAACGCGTCTAAATTCAAACGAGACGCTTCAAACAAATGTCGCAATTTTGTGGTCGGTACAAATTTAGTGTGTAGATCAAAATGCATGTACGTACGCCACGTTGCTTTTTAGCATGGCTTGGTTGGCCACTCATTTCTTTGTTTACAAAGGCGTTGAATGTATTTTTTTCTGAAACGCAACACAATTAAATTGCAAAATTCGTTTTCAAATTAATTATTCCCGACGAGAGGATATACATATACATGCACCAGTACTATTATGCTTACTGCCGGTATTTTTATCAGAACATTTTATAACAATTATACAATCATGTATGTCACATAGGTTTATGTATATATATTTGTTTTCAAATGGTAAACACATTATCAAAAATTCAAACCCACACACATTTAAAAATACACAGTAATGGATAATTTTGCCCTGAATGTTCTGTTGGCCACTTTTGATTTTAACAACTATACATTCCACTTACTAAATAAATATGCACGTTGTCGCGCGGGCATCAGCCACGCAAATAAAAACATATGAAGGAATCTACAAAGTACGGTTGATAATGCGTACATTTATAAAATTTGAAGAAACGTATAAAACAAATCAGTACCGGCAGAAAATTCATAGACAGGATCGAGACGGGTAGCCCACACAATAACATTTTTAAGCGGACACACCTAACAATATCTGCCCTATCGGTGCGGGGACAGTGGCACGGCGGTGGGCAGCCGATGGAGTGGGGGTCAGTGCAGGATTTCCCCATAGACCTCCTACATGTACCTGCTAGTACGAGGTACATGTACACAAGACCGTCCGTCAGTCATATTGGCTACATAGGAAAACGTTCCTCCCGCTTTCTGAGATGTAAATATAATTCCGAGAGTCGGGTATGGACAGTCGATTTTTAATTTGTTTAAAACTCCCCGGGAGTGTCCGACTACCCTCTAGACACCATCGGGCGCTGAAGTCATTGATATGTGCAGCCATAGGCCTATCCAAATTCTAACCAAATTCAGGTCATTCATTTCTACAGAAAAAAGTGAATTTGTTTCAATCACAGATTGTTTCAATTTCAAACACCAGAACTGTCGTTTAGTTGTTTGTGTTTGGTCTTTTGTGAGTGATGCAATGTCTACATCAATAAATGACGTCACAATAAACTGTTACGTAAATAACGTCAATTAGATTCTGAACTAAATTCTCAAATAATTACAATGTATCTTTCTGACGGTACATATTTATGCATAATCTGTGATAGTTGGCGCTAGTAGCAAATTACGAAGTCACATGTCGGCTAATTATAGATTTAACATTGATAGTGGTGCGTATGGTTTGTTCACTACATGTACATATCATAGTTGTATTCAGTTCAATAGTAAACATACTAACACTTGTAGATACATTTAGTGCATCTTATCAGCAAATACAGTTTTCAGAAATCACAGTCAATGAGTCTATGAACACGCTTTTTCACTGTAGGCTATTGTGTTGCATTGTACAAACGTCAGCATTTCAATAACGTCATTTTCTCGATGACGTTACTTTTTTTGCCTGCGTGATTCAAACAGTGAGATAAAACAAAAACTAAGAAACATATTTGCATTTTCTTTTCAGCATATTGTTTTTGAAAAATGTCCGCATCAAAAGATGTAAAAACTTGCAAATTGAAAATTGTGTCATTAAGGCTGATTTTCACAGAGCGCGGCCCATATATATTTTTGTTTCAGATGTTCATCTCTGATTGTTTTCAAGTCGCCAGATGCATTTATTATGTTCTATAAAGTTATATAACATATTTAGACATGGAAACTCACCAGATTGCCGTCAAACATGATTGGATTTAACATACTTTTGCATGGTAGTGTTTTTGATTGATCATGTGGCGAATTCATAGCCTGATTGTATTTCTCTATGACGATAAAATGCCCAGACGCGCAGGGATTTTGCTGACGCGGCGATATCTAACAATCAAAGTACATTTTTGTATCGCCTTATGTGGTGAATTTTATCCGATCATGGTGAAAGGTTTTGCTTAATTATATTACATTTTACATAAGAGCACATTGTTACTGAACACGGGGAGTGTTTATTCGTATCACGATATGCGTGTCGCCATAAATAAGTATAGATGGACCACGCTGTCACATAACAAGCCTCAAGGACCAGCCTTTTATTTTAACGACCAGCGTAAACCAGGGTCAGTGTCTACCTTGATCGCCATTCGATCAATCTCAGGGTCTACCTTGAACGCCATTCGATCAAACAATATTCGACTTGTTTTCTTTTCTTGTTATAGCGTATATATGAGCATCTTCCCTATTGGATAAGGAACTGTTAAAATTACTAGACAAAGTTGAGAAATTTATAATTATAATAATTGATTTGACGTATTGGTGTTTAACGGCATATCAACAGCTAAGGTCGTTTAAGGCCGGGCGAAGGGTTCGATCCCGCATTTAACATGCTACAATAAATATTAACATCGAATAAAAAAAAAGAAAGTAAGCCCTTATAATGATTTGCGAACACAACTATATACCAGGCAAACAGACACGACTACAGTGTAACCTCTCTAAACGGGACACCCTGGGAACTCCACAGGATGTCCGGTTTAGAGATATTCCACTGTAAATCAGACGTATGACATCTTCAATATCAACGTTCGCGTTTTGCAATCGCGAACAGACAGCTCGGAGTTAAATTGGAGTTAAATGACAATGAAACACATCAAAATGACCAACATATGACTCTACATGGTGTCCGGTTTCCAGATGTTCCACCGTACTTGATTGCATTGACATTGACATCCCTACAACAGCCACCTCTCTACAACAGCCATGTTTGCGTCTTCCCATGGGTGGCTGTTGTAGAGAGGTTGCACTGTATTAGGTATACGTAACGAATGTGAAACAGATGAACATTCTGGTGTAGCATGTATTTATTATTTCCGGCTTAGACAAAGCCACTTGTGGAAGATTTACACGGTGAACATACCTGTTATGTGACAAGGCATGAATGCATATATAGAGAATAGTAGGTTAGTGCCGTGAATGGGAAAAATATCTGACAAGGCTTGGGAAACGGGATGGGCGAGGCTCTGCCATATTTTTTCCCATTCACGGCACTAACCTACTATTCTATGTATCCCGTCAATACTACAAATAGCTTTAAAATACAAAAAAAATAAGAATCGACTAGTACGACAACCGCACATATTCATACGCAGTGATTAGGTGGTATTGACAGGATATCAAAAATGTTTCACGACACATACACACTGTGTTGACGGGATAAAGCAGTATACGCAGATGTAATGGCATTAACCAAAACATGTCTGATGTGTGGCTGTGACTGGCGAAATGGGGCTGATGGGAATTGTGGCTTCTGATCAAATAGCACACTCTTGTAGCCTTATAGGTTTGTAAAGGTTTCTCCAGTTAGAGACCAGTATACCACAGGGGCGTATCCATGTCTTACAAACATAATGTCTAGTTACTATACAGTGATGGTAGCATTAATGCTGACTTTAATACTGATATTTTGACAAAATATGCTATGCTATAGCGAATATACATGTAGTAAGAATATACATAGTAAGAAGTGGACAACCATTGTAAGATTTATTTCATGGTGTCAAATGACCAGTTATGCATACAAAGTCCTGTCCTTATCAGATATTAACCCGTTCAACATTACCGACCTCTTCACCTGTGTTTGCAAACAGTAGATCCAGATAAGCCGGCTCGTAATGAGCCGTCTCATCAATAACTGCACATTTTGCAAGTAATTTTCATATTGTTCAGAAAATAAACACCCCAATCTTATAAATTGAATAATCTGAAAATCATTTTGTGTCGACTAGATTGGTCCTTAATTTAACATATCATTGTCTGCTCCAGTTATTTCGAGTTGAAAGGGTTAACTACACTACACATAAACAATCCCACGTCGTACCGTCGGGCCCTGGACAAGTTATGTCCAAGCCACAGTAGATCATGGTTCGCCCGTACGTACGCGGAGATAATCTACTGGATATCGGACCGTACATGCGGACGAACGTGATCTAACTGTGTTATCACATCCTCACGTCCATAACTTGCGCACAGGTGGATGACTCGGACCTATGACCAATTACTTGGCTCATTTGGAAAACGTTGCACCAACCACCCATTTATATACACTATACCTTACATAAAAGGCTGCACGATATAGTGTATGTAAATGGGTGAGTGGGGTAACGTTTTCCAAATGAGCCAAGTATTGGGTCCTAGGTCCGAGTCTTCCACCTGTGAACTTGCCAATGAGTTGAGTAGCTGCAGAAACAAAACTCGAAAATGTACCACATAAAGTGTATGTGATAAGGTATGCTTATATGTAGCTTATATAATCTCAGCTATATGCATGTAATTTACAGGTGAAATAGTAAATTGCGTCCGTATAGCTGCGATTATCTAAGCTAGCCTATATGTGACTGTTACTGGAGAAGTAGGACATATGGGATTTAAGGCCAGTCTAGCTTCTGGAATCCCAGCACATTTCTGTGCAACTTTATGGACCTATAGTGTTTGTTAAACGCAGGACGGATGCTTCAATGACTGAATGGCGAGCAGTGCAGATCACTGCGTAGTCTGATCTGGATCTACACTGGTCGCAAATCCCATAAGCCACGTTCCTCAAGTCAGCGTCAGAATGGAATTGGAATGTACAATGAAATATAAACGAGATACCAAGAAACGTAGTTCTGAGTACATAACTCTAATTACACTTCATTATATTACATTGCCTATAAAGCGGAAAATGTGCATCTATAAGAAACGTAGCTGCACGTTTCCGCTTTATAGATATGTTTTGCTCTATACTACTCCACCATAACTCAAATGCAATTATATGTAATGTAATGTAATTATAGTTATGTACTCACAACAATACTGCACGTAGACAATTTAATCTTTATTGGATTCGCTGTAACGAACATTCATATGGAACCCATATAAACCGGATACCGATAAAATTACACCGATAAATCTTGATACGTTTATCTGCCATTGATATCTAATGACGGGGTATAGTCATCATTTCAAAACACACACGCTTGATTATTCGCATGTCTGGTGAATTACAGTGGAACTTATCTAAGGCGATCACAGTGGTGCCCCCCATCGAATTAGAGAGGCTGCACTACATGTTACAGTGGAACCTCTCTAAATAGGACACCCTGGGATGTTTCACTGTAATTCCGATGTAAGAGCGCTGAACAACACGCCTGTGTGCATACTGCATAGCCATCATGAACACCTATAAACATCGGCGATGGTTGACAGTAAGTGAAACCGGTCATAATTTAACACATCGATGTCGCAAGGGTGTTCGGTTTACAGAGATTCCACTGTATATTCATTACCGTCTTTACACTGCGTAGAAACGACGAGACGAAATGTCCCTAACGAGCCACCATATAAATACCTGAAACTGACTTACCTGGTTGGAAACAACAGCAACGTCCAGACAAATTCACATATATCAACACAGTAAAACTTAGAATTTTAGTCTCATGTCAATATAAACACTACCCAAATCAGAGACAATGCGTCACTGTCAAGTTATTCAGGCCCAGGAATAACTTATTGTCCTATTGTCCTCGTTTATTGTACTACTGAACAATGTACGTCTGCGTGCTTTGTTTTTTTTTTATATCAAAGGGCCGTTCTAGTCGGAGGCGTGTAAATAATATAAAGCAAATAAACACACATCCAGGTTTGCAGATTAAACGCGTCTAAATTCATATGAGCCGCTTCGAACAAATGTCGCAGTGTGGAGCGTTATTCCAACAAAATCAATGTTATGATCGGGACAAATTTAGTGTGTAAATTACTGACTGGGTTATAGTATAGTGTCAGGGTGCAGCTATGCAAAATTACATGTACGTACGCCATGGTGTTTGTTTTTTCAGGGGCGGATCCAGGATTTCAGGTTCTGGGGTGGGGGGGGGCGGGACTTCTTAAAGGTGCACGCCCACTCATTGGGCATAAACTGTTCTTTATGTCAGAGACATGTTCTGGCAAAATAAACATTCATTCATCATTACCCCAAGTATTGATTGGCATTATTATATACATTTTATATCAAACGAAAATTTCCACACTGTTATCAAGGGCGATAACCGTGTTTCCTTAAAATGTTAACGGACATTAAGTTATTGTGATTCTACACAGGCTATATGGTGTAATATTGCCCGTCTGGAGGTATGTTCACCCGAGGCGATAGCAATAACGTATTTGTCATACCGCAGATGCATTATTTGGCCGTATAAACATATCTCTTATTTTGATCTTTGCGTTTTTTTTTCAGGAAGAAAAATAATCCGAGATTCTATTTTCTACCGTCAGTCTTAATATAAAGGCGTAAATGAACATTTTGTTTTTTATAAAACGAAAACAAACTAAATATGTAGTAAGAAATACATCGAAAACGACTTTATGACAGTTTTTTTATATCGTGTAATTTAATTGATATTCCACTGCTCTATCGATCTGCTCTCCCTTTCGCGCCTCTAAAAGAATGCGACTGGTTCCCAAATATTCGCTGACATTGCTACGCCGCGCTTCGTGCATGGAACCCATAGTTTATGACCCAGTCACGAAGCCAATTATGTTGAGATTTGAAAACACTAAACGGGACAGTTTGTGGCATTTTTCGCTCATATTTTGATGAGCGAAGAATATTTATGGAAAATAAACAATAAAGACTGGTTTTGAGTGTACAATTTGTTACTTTTATTGATCAATTCGGGGTTTTATTGTGTTTAGTGAGGAATACAATTCGCAATCGGTAGACACTTGCAAAATGTGTCTTCATTGGACGCGAGACGCCGGAGGGGAATCGCAATTCCTGTATGTCCGACGGTCTTGACAGGTCATATAATATATATGACCAGGCAAGCTAGCCAATCAAAAGCCGAGAAACTTATCTGCGGCATGACAATACTATTTATTCTCTGTATTTATTTTTGATGTGCAATGATCATACTTATCTGTCTAAAATATTATTGTGTTCAGGTGACGCATTTAATTAGCATAAATAATCAAAAAATATCATGCCTCATTTGCATATGAAAATAGCCCGAACAAACCGCGCGTGTCTGTATTCCGGGCACTAGTAGATTTTAGACCTGGTGGAATAGTGACAAAATTGTTCACTTATTTCATTCCTATAAAGAACAGTTTGTGGCTATTGAGTGGGCATGTACCTTTAATTGAAATAGTTTACTATATTTTCGAACTAGCACCGTTTGTTCGTTGACCAAGCGGAGCTGGGGAAACTGCTAGGTGGGTCCGTCGGTATGCCCTCCCGAATATTTTTGATATCTACACCCCATTTTTCTGCGCTATGGCGCATTTTAGAGCAAACATAGAGAATAGTAGGTTAGTGCCGTGAATGGGAAAAAATATATATCCTACTATTCTATTTATCCCGTCAACACCTACACATAGCTGTAAAAGGCAATAGAAATAACCCCAGTCACCGCACATATTCATACGCAGTGCTTAGGTCGTATTGACAGGATATCAAAAATGTTTCACTGCACCGTGTTTCATGGCACATACGCACTGTGTTGACGGGATAAAGATATTTATCCCGTCAATACAGTGCGTATGTGCCATGAAACACGGTGCCGTGAAACATTTTTGATATCCAGTCAATACAATTTTTGCATTTACAGCCATTTAGTAGGTGTTGACGGGATAAATAGAATAGTAGGTTAGTGCCGTGAATGGGAAAACATATCTGGCTCGGCACGGAAACGGGATGTGCTCGGCAGAGCCTCGCCCATCCCGTTTCCTGAGCCTTGCCAGATATATGTTCTCATTCACGGCACTAACCTACTATTCTCTATTTATTCGCTAACTTTCAGGAGGGGGGGGGGGGGGGGCGCCAGGTTTTCCCCTATGTGAATCCGCCCTTGTTTTTAGCATGGCTGTTTTTTAGTTTACACAGGCGCTGAATGTACTTTTCTGAAACACAACAAAACTAAATTGCACATTTAATTTTCAAATTAATTATTCCCGACGAGAGAATATACTGCCGGTATTTTTATCGGACAGGTTGTAACAATTATACGATCATGTATGTTACATCTCCACATTTTCCCAATTATATTCTGACCTAAATTCTGAAATAATTACAATATATCTTTCTGACGACACATGTATATAGAGGATATTCCATCGTACATTTTGAATACCGGGACATAATACACGAGTGTGTGTCGGCTTCCGCGTAAGCAACGAGTGAGCGTAGCGAACGAGTTACGAGTGTATTATTTCCACTATTCAAACATGTACGATGGAATATCCTATTTATTACACTTCCACGGCGGATATATATGCACAGTTAGTCTATTTTTGAGATTATAATCAATGAATTGTGATGTGCAACATGAATAGTTATACAATGACGTGTTTTCTCGCGTTTTGACGTTACGTTGTGTGACGTCAAATGTGAAGTCATGTGAAGTCAGTTAAACATTACGCAGCTGTTTCTATGAACCAGATATATTTGAGTGCATGTTTGGAATGTGTTCAATTACATTAACATTCTAGATTAATGGAGACACTTTCCAAATTTTCAAATAACTTTATTTTGACTGTAATACAAATAAAGCACTGTGTATGGTGGAAGCTCGTGGTTTCCAAGAAAACAGGCGCGCAGTTACGGGTGTTCTCTTCACGGTGTATTATGTGTAAGGAGTTGATTACGGGTTTTCTCTCACAGCCAAACCTGCGCAAATAATTTGCAAGAGTGTAATAAATGAATCTATTATGGCGATGGTGGCAAGTTACGAAGCCACTGGTCGGCTAATTATAGATTTAAAATCCATAGTTGTGCGTTTGTTTTGTTCACTACATGTACATATCAAAAAGTGAGATAAAACAAAAACTATTAAATATAACAAGTGTAATTATAGCCAGACACCCAATAGTTCCGTACCAAATCTACTACACGTCACAAGAAAACATGTCTTCATGGTTCAGTTTAAACAGAATGTTATTAGTTTCGGCTGTGACTGGAGAAATGGGGCTTATGGGATTTGTGACCAGTGTAGTTACTTATCAAATACAACGCTCTTGTAGCCTGATATTGATCTATATTCTTTGCTAGAAGTACGACGGGTGTTTTATTGATGAAATGACAAACAGGGCAGATCCTGATCAATTAATTGATAGGCCATGTTGTTGTACAGTCCGTACCACAAAATGATCAAGGGCATTAACTCTACAGGCAATCCATTTATTTAGGGGGTGTTTTTTTCCTTCAAATTCATAAAAATAAACAAACTTACTTCCAAAAAGTGCAGATCCTGATGAGACGGCTCGCTACGAGCCGGCTCACTCGGATATACACTGTGTGCAACATCACAAATGAGTTATGTAGTGTTGGAAGGGTTAAATGTAAAATCGCACTGCAATGAATATATTTGTATTTGTTTAAAACGTGTATTAATTACATACGTTTTAAACCGAAATTGATATGTTCAATAGTGAATTGCAATTGCTTTTTGCCTGGCCTTGTGCCGAAAATGTAAAACGCACTGTTAATTCACGTGTACGTATCTTTATGTGGCATGTTACTAGACACAGGGAATAGTAGTGTTTCTGCTGTCTGCTTGCGTAGTGTAAATCATGATAGCGGTTTTCTTTGTCACTGGTTGCTTTAACCCTATGCCGCCCAATACTAGAAACGGGAATATTCGTGTGCCTATGGTAGACCAGGATAAATTTGTGACAGTTTATTTTAATCACACGATACTAGAAACATGAATACAGTGGAATCTCTCTAAACCGGACCCTGGGAGGTCCCCAGGGTGTCCGGTTTAGGGAGGTTCCACTGTAAATCAGACACATGACCACCCCAAAACATCTGTTCTTGTTTGCGATCGCGAACAGACAGCAACATCGGAGTTAAATGAGAATGAAACCCATTAAAATTACCAACATACGATAATAAACAGCCAATCCAATCTAATCAACACTCCTGTTATTGCGCGAGATTATGTCGTCGCAAACACCAGACAATAATCCTGAAATCCTTATTGATGTTGAATGTGAAAACACCGCAGTTTCTGATGATAAAATGGACGAGCCAGGTAACGTGACACATGACATAGTTTTGAATGGATACTTAATTGAATGGGCGATTTATCAGTATTTATTGCGTATATGCTTATATGCTTAAGCCATGCTGGCTCTTGAGCACAATAGTAATTAACAAACATACACTCACACTCAACATGACAATGCAAGCAAGATGACAGACAGTGGACATGAAAAATATGTGTACACTAAATAACAGTTTTGTAAATACAAAGTTGCAATGAGAGAGAGAGAGAGAGAGAGAGAGAGAGAGAGAGATTTATATGGACAATTCAGAAAACATTTGAACGTAAGAAAACGGTACGGTGAAATGTATTTAGCCAGTTAACGAAATAATTGCCCAGGTATATCTCACTACACATTATAGGGTTTGTTAATTTGTGACTGGAGAAGTGGGGCTGATAAGATTTCTAACCAGTGTAGCTCCTGATGACATAGCACTAGTGTGGCCTGATGACGATATATGTAGCTTGTTAGAAGCACGGCAGGGGAGACAGTCTCGTTGGTGCAGTGGCGAACTGTGCAGATCCTGATCAGACTGTGCGGATGCACAGGCTGATCTGGATCTACACTGATCGCAAAATCAATAAGCCCAATTTCTCCAGTACACAGCCACATATGACACAAGGCTTGAAGCTCCTGGTCAAATAGCACACTCGTGTATCCCGACAAAGATCTATATTGCTTGTTACAAGCATAAAGGGAGTTTCATTGATGGAATGGCGAACAGTGCAGACACTGATCAGACTGTGCGTATGCACAGGCTGATCTGGATCTACACTGTTCGCAAAACCGATAAGCCCCATTTCTCCAGTCCCAGCCACATATTTACAAATAAGCAAAGAATATCCGTAATCATTTCAAAGCTGAAAAGTTTGATTTCGTTCTTTGCACGATAGGGTGTTCGTGGTGCCATGCTAGTTTGAACACGTCTGTGAGCAGTGTCACACAACGGTAGACATGTAACAATATAAGACGGAAGAAAGACGTGGTTTAACCCTCACACTGCTGAATTAAATTTTGTCGTCTGCTGTTTATGTTCTCTCCTCCAGTTTTCATCAAAACTTGATTTGACAGCATTTAAGAATCATTTCCAATGGAAATGATTCTCAAGTGCTGTCAAACCATGTTTTTATTAAGAAAGAAGGCAACGTATAAAGCAACAGCAGACGACAATGTTCGTGCTCAGCATTCAAAAGGTTAACATTGTGTTGGCATTTGTATATAAAGGAGAGAAACAACAGATCACACACACCATGCCCGTTATCGAAGTGACAATACAGTGGAGGTGGCCAGGGTATCCGGTTTAGAGAGCTTCCACTATAATTAAGCACTCCATGAACCGTATGTGTCACTCTCAATCATGAACAGAGAGGTTTCCGGTTTAGAGCGGCGCTAGACTAGTCTACTGTACTAGACTGGGAAGTATTTCTCCGTGATAATGGCATTCGGGTGAAATCAACTGTATGTGATCAATAAGTCGATGTTCATATTACCAATTATATGCCACAATTTACGCATTGAATAACTTGAATTTGACAAGGGTATCCTACGGCAGCTTTAGAAGGACATGTGCAATTCGCAATTCTTTCATAGGCGTGCAAGTCCATAGAGACAGTGCGGCCGTTAAACGTAAGCAAGCAAGCAAGCAAGCAAGCAAGCAATTCCTTTTCCATCTCGTTCCACGAGTTCATCTCGTAAATACCTAAAACTCTACATATACTATTCTCTATAGTTTTCACAGTTTTGGGCTCAGTTTATCAGTACACACCCACTCAGTAGGCACAAACTGTTCTTTCTATCAGAGACATCATCTGAGAAATTTTCTGACAAAATAAACATTCATTCACCATTACCCCTCATATTAATTGGCATTATTATACATTTTATATCAGACGTACAATATATACATTTTTTAGGTGACGGATTTACTTAGTATAAATAATTAAAAAATATCATGCCTCATTTGCATATAAAACTCGCCTAAATACCACCGTGCGTCTCTATCAGTAAGCCCCGTACAGGCACCGGGGCGGGATCAACTGATCCTGAGAATAGTGCTGCAGTAGCCATTGCTTGTCGTAAAAGGCGACTAAACTGGCTTAACGATTGGGTTCATACTTTCCGGAACCCACTATACCGGATTTGGCCCTCATGTACATTTTTGGCTTTCTTGTATGTGAGAGTTGAGTCTGGCTATGCCCCATATATAAAAGTAAGATTAGCGCTAATCGTATTACTTTTAGGGGATGGGATAAATGATGCTGGTGTGGCGAGGGCCTGGCACCAGATCAGTTGTTCTAATTTCAGGACTGAATATATATTTTGATTGTAATATTGAGTTCTGTAAGTTGGGATTTACCCCCCTCGGACAGGTGGATACGGGACTCGACCCCGTTGACCCGTCTGCGTGTAGACTCCCTGAGGCTTGTACCTCTATGTCAGAAAAGCGGACGTTAAACCCTATTCACTCACTCACTCACTCTATCAGTAAAATAAATATTACTAAATGATTATATCCATATAGCGGGCACTCGTTTTTTTAGAACTAGTGGAATAGTGACACAATTATACACTTATTTAATTCCCATAAAGAACATTTTGTGCATACTAAGTGGGCATGCACCTTTAAATTCTTGAAAATACGAATCAATACAACAGCTAATATGAAATAGGCACTACCTATGACGGGCGACGTCCTACCAGTTATCCGGACAATCAGATTTATCGGACAAATGAAAATAACTGTTAATGAAGCGCATTCTTTTGATGCAATATTGCAACGAATACATATAAGTCACGCAACTGCTTGCTGTTTCCATGCCAGTATGAAGAATATATCGCCAAGTTGAACATTTAGTAAAATTTACTGAAAATATTCCCCAACTCTGTCCACAAGTTGTTTACAACAACAGAAGTCGCGCATGGGGCACAATCGAGTGCACACATCACGTCATTGCCGAGTTGTTCTATAAATACAATATATTCTATAAATATTGACTGATTTTTCTGCAGAACTACACAATGCTGTTTACACTGGTTTATGGGCGATAAACTTATGATTTCAATGTGAGAATATAAGTTATAAGACTAGTATACGTTTGTCCGGATAACTGATTGTCAATGTTAATTTTGGGGCAATCTTACGACTGATGATCTGACCCAATTTTAAGTGAGAAAGATGTCACAGTTCGCTAAATAGTTTACATGAGCTGAGAAAGCAAGAACGGAGGATTGTTCTGTGAAAAGTTTATGCCCGTAACTGCTATGTTAAGAAAAATATTATAAAAACACTGCCATTTTTGTCAGATAATCTGGAGGATCCCTGTATAGTATATTAACAGCCTAGGGAGTTTCAAAAAGTAATTTATTCTAGAGAAAACGTATGGGTGGTAATGGGTTTGCGCAACCACCGTACATTCGCCTCTAGATGCTGATTGAGAAAATATGCAACTTTCAGTCTCTAGTTCCGCAAGTGATCTGAGTGGGCCTTATTACGTTTTAGTAGTTGATAGTCTAGCTGATGGCCTGTCATCACATTCATTCAACTATATACTGTATGCACCATTGTGCTGTTTGCCAGAAGAATGATGAATGCTTTATTGATTGAATGGCGAACAGTGTAGATCCTGGTCATTCTGAGCGGGTGCGCAGGCTGATATGGGTGCACATAGTTGCGAACGGTAACTCTAGCAATTAGGTACAGGAGTAAATTTCAAGAGTTACCGTTCGCAACTAGGGTGTTCACTGTTCGTATAACCCATAAGCTCCATTTCCGCCACATATCATTCCAGTCAGCAGAGTGTTTTTGTGTCTACGAGGTTTAACTACACTAAATTAAGCAGATATTCATAGGCGGTGTAACCAAAGTTAGTCTGTAAAATATTGCACTTCCTTTAGATCAAATATACGGAGCACCGTAATTGGACATGGATATTTTTTTTATTAATTCGTCCCCACGAAATAACAATTCGTTCCCTCAATTTAACAATTCGTTCCCTCGAATTAATAATTAATTCCCACGATATAACAATTCGTTACCTCGAATTAACAATTCGTTCCCACAAAATGACAATTCGTTCCCTCCATTTAACAATTCGTTCCCTCAATTTAACAATTCGTTCCCTCAATTTAACAATTCGTTCCCTCGAATTAATAATTAATTCCCACGATATATGTTACCTCGAATTAACAATTCGTTCCCACAAATGATGACAATTCGTTCCCTCAATTTAACAATTCGTTCCCTCGAATTACAATTCTTTCCCCGATATGCAATTGTTCCCAGGAAACGAATTGTTAATCGTGAGAACGAATTGCTAAATTGAGGGAACGAATTGTTAATTCGTGGGAACGAATTGTTAAATTGAGGGAACGAATTGTTAATTCGTGGGAACGAATTGCTATTTCATGGGAATAAATTAATAAAAAAAAAGAATTCTACGTCTCCTGCGGGTCTCCGTACATATACACCGTTTGCTTTCAGAACCTGGTCGACTGGTGTACGTCACCGCCTACACTATATTCTTGCCAATATTTGTCCATTTCTTTATTACAAAACACTTGAATATTGTGCTTGAAAGCAAACAGCTTGATTGTCGGAGCGTGAGCTGTGCTACAGCCAATCGAACGTTTTGATTGCTAGTTGATATTTTAATAGATGTTCAGAAACGTTCAACTTGACATCTGGGAAAAATGCTTCACAAGCATGTTGTAACTATGACATCAGGTTTCAGCAGTATAACCCGCCATGTCAAACATAGATCATTTAATTAGTTTATGTGAACAAGTATACTATATATCGACGCACACGTGTTTGGGAAAGTATTCTTATAACCATTTACGTTCCTGTTATGCATACGCTGTTTACATGCCTTATAGGGAAAGTTAAGTCCAGACTATTGTAATAGTATCTCCAGTTAGCCCGGTTGAAAAATACTATTGGAGGAGGTGGGTCATGAAGACTACAACATTTTAGATCACTTTATATGTAGTAGGCCGGACGCCTGCAACAATACAACATAAACATTACAATCATGCAAGGTTACAAACAATACAAGACAATACAATTACTGCAAGTGATTGCACTTACTTTCTCATTATTAAATATTTAAAGAACAATTTAGTGAAGAACGGTTCACTAAGTGCAATCACAATCTGTTATGCGACCTTGACCTACTTATGCAATCAATTTAATTGCATAAATAACATCTAACATAAAGCACACAAAGCTAACATTGAGCACATAACGCAAGCAGGGTAAAAGCAGACAAGTGAGTATGTACTCACTTGTACAACTGGAGTATATGCTCGAGCTCGAAAAAGGGAAAATGGCTATTCCCAAATCACTTCTTGCTCAGTTTATTATGTGAACCAACCGATGTAAAATCTGGTGCAGATACAATAACCAGCTATTATTCTAATATATCTATATTTATCTCCCCTGAATGGGATTACAGACACCATTTCCATCAATGGGTTCAAACAGCAACTTGGATGTAGTAAATGTGATAAAGGAGTGGTTTGTGTTTAACCAAAGGGTATTACGGGCCGCACGGACTCCGAAGGACATATCGGGGTCAATAATCTAATCATAAACTGGTCTGTACTACCAACGTAATCCTAACAGCATAGATCCGGAGTGAATAATTATGCACCATATTCCAATGTTCGCAAACCGTGTCGATCCAGATCAGACTGTGCTAATGCACAAACTGATCCAACTCACATGCACGGGTTGAGAAACACCGGACCAAAGTAGACATATATATTCTTTTGGGAGCAGCGCAGATCTAATCAATGACGCAATTTCTTTGTTGCCTATCGGTCACATTAATCACAGTTAACCGTTAACACTACGACAATAAAGAGTGCCTTACTTAGTCAATGGCATGTTATTCGCCAATCCAGAGCCGGAACAAACCCGTAACCTGAATCCAACAGTGTCTAGAGCCACATTGCCAGGAAAGCGACCTGCAAAAACAGTGTCTGTCACCGACAACATTTATACAGAGTGACATTGTGCGGAAACATTTTACGGGATTCGCTCTACCTCCAGTTCAGCTCACACCAGAGATATGTTGGACATGACGGGTTATACTGCTGGAAACTGATGTCAAAGTTACAACATGCTTGTGACGCATTTTGCCCAATGGCCCAAATGGCTCAATTCCCCCGGTGTCCGCTTTTATCATAACCGTTGATAAATTATCCGGTCATAATAATAACGACGTTTTGACCCAACAAAATGTCAGTACCACATAACATAATGTCGTAAGGACAAAACGACAGGCCCCAGGGGCGTAGCCATGCAGGCATGAAATGAGAGGGTGACGGGGGTGGGTCTCCCGCCCCTCACATAAAACCTACGGACAGTAGACCTATTGCATTGAAAACGATGGAAATGCCACTCTTGAAAGTGTGTGTGTGTGTGGGGGGGGGGGGGGTCTGTCCGTCTGTATGTCCGTCCGTCGCAAACATTCACATTGGCCATCCATTTAACTCGGGAAAGCTGCAAGTGTTTGGTCAAAGCTGCTAACGGGGGGCATCACTGTGTCTAAACACATTTTTTGTACTTGCTATCGGCTATGCACAATTTAAGGTGGTCGTACAGAAAAAATATCATGCCTCATTTGCATATGAAAATAGCCTGATACCACCGCGCGTCACTGTCAGTAAAATAAACATTACTGAATGATTATATCTGTATAGCGGGCACTGGTAATTTTTAAAACTGGTGGAATAGTGAAACACTTATACACCTATAAAATACATGTTGTGCCTACTGAGTGGGTATGTACCTTTAATATGCATGCAATATATTTTATATATTTATTATTATTATTTTATATTTAAGGGTAGAAATTGGCTCGAGAACTTTCCAAACCCAGGTATTTGAGCCCAACAATACAGGCCAATGACCGTTGGTCCGTTTGTTTCCGAATTTATTAATATCTGCCATACAGTCGAAATATGTGCATTAAATGAAGGAGGCAATGAGGCGGTTAATTTAACCTAGCTAGTTCATTCTCCTCTCGCACGAAGCCGGTATGTAAGACCGTCAAAAAGGCTGAATGTGAGTGCATGTGATATATGGAGACTCAGCACTAACAGTGTTATCCTATATGATAATGATATTTGACGGTTGGTCAGGGAAAAACATATCAGACAGGGAATGATCGATATTGGGCTATGCAAAGTATGATTTAATATGTTTTCGGGCCCAGCTACTGTCGTTTCGCGGCTTATCGTTGTATACGAGATGCTATTATTCGAGTTCAGGTGCGGCGTTTATCTGTTGTTATTACAATAGTAATTTCAAAGAGACACATTATATGTAATTGTAATTGCCAATTACAAATTTGTGGATGGTACTTATAATGAATTTCAAAGAGACACATTACATGTACCACACACGAACACACAATTGGCAATTACGGTTTTTACTCCATAACAGCGTGTTCCAAACTTGTCTATGAAATTGGTCATTATCTGAAATACAGTAGTATTTATCTAAATAATTGATCAGGAAATTATATAATTGCATTTAAAATTATTGTCGACCATTATGAAAACCAGACACTGGTGAAGTTATTTTGCATAGTTCAACATTTATTCAGCAAATCATTGACACTATGTTAAGTTTTCAGATTTTGTTTTATCGCATGATTTAGCCTGGTCTCGATTCCCATGAAGGCCTCTTTTTTGTCTGAAACGTTTTTGTTTGCTTTGTCACTTTCTTAACATTTAGAGGATTTATGTTTTTGGGAAAATTATTTAATGGCTTGAAATGCAGTAATTATTTACTGGTTACATTCCTTCGGGTTTTGTTAAGTAATTATCTGCATGTGGGTTATTATTTATGTCACCGACTACAAGCAGAACTGTTCCGTTAGCAAATTGTATAAACCCAGTATAATTATTTGTCAATAGTTTTCCATATGTACAAGGGCCCGGCTGATACACTGATTCAGTATAGCCCCATATCAGCCTGTACATCCACTGATCATGGTCTATGTTGCAATACTATCCCACCAATCGATAACTGGATTAATCCTGCTATGCAATCAATACAACAATAATTGACCGTCATGCTAGTGACATCGCGTAGCGATTTTCACGAAAAATATGAAAATATTGTGTAACGAATACGAATAAAATACGGTAATATAACAATGTTTGTGTTGTTTTATTAAATTATATTAATTATCAATATTTTTCATTACACTACATTATACAAACTATATACTATCAAAAACTCTTATAAATACATAAAATAAAAAGTTATACCTGATTTTTGTTGTTTTCTTCTTTTTTTTTGGGGGGGGGGGGGCGTTTGGACCATTTATTTTGGACGGGGGCCGTTTTGACCAATTTATGGGGGCCGTTTTGACCAAATCTGGGCCGTTTTGACAAGGGGCCGTTTTGACTGTAATCCTAATGATATTGGCTATACTTACGGCTGTGGAGAAATTTCACCCCAAAAGAGTTAGGACTATTATTCATTATACCTAAATGTATTAATCTCCGGAATAATGGCGCCAGCTTTATATCTACCTGATTATGTTTGTCAAAATTAACTGTTACGCGAGTGGGATAGGTCATAATCGTAGCTGCTTGTTATAAGTTATAGCTTTCCTCACGTATATCAATGAATTTGGGACACTCCTGTAGCCTATTTCACCAACAATGCAAAATATACTTATCTACCAAAGTATACTTTGAGGGAGCAATCATTTATTTTTCCCGAAATGCACTATTTCATATAGAACTAACGACTGAATATATTTGATGATTAAAATGATGCAGAATTATTACACTGAATTTATTACATTATCACAGCCAAAATGGCTGTGATAATGTAATACATTCAGTATAATAAAAATTAATAGAATTATCCTTAAATTGTTTGCTTGTTTGTTTCTTTCTTTGTTGGGGTTTAACGACCTATCAACAGCTAATGTCATTTAAGGCCGGGTCAATGGGTTTAGTACTAAATCCCATATATTATTTGTACATGTACATGTTCAAGTACATGTACAAATGGGGGGAAAATCCCAAAATTAGAACTGAATATTTACAATAACAAAACTATATATTCAGCCCTGAAATCAGAATAATTCTGATCTGATGCCAGGTCCTCGCTACACCAGAATCAATTTGCCCCTCCCAAAAGCAGTAGGGTCAGTAATAATCTTACTACTTGTATAATGGGCAATAACCCAATTCAGCTCCCAGGTAACTAAAGAGCCAAAGATAAAAAAAACAGGCAAATCGTGATTCCTATAAGGAGGAACCCATACCGTTAATTTACGCCGTCTCATTCGCCCGACCACCACCCACATGTTGGCTCTTGTATGTGAGAGTTGAATCTGGTTATATATAGCCCTTATATGAGTAAGACGATTATTCCTAATCCTATTTCTTTTAGGGGAAGGGTCCAAGTGACTTGGTGTGGTATGGATCTGGCACCAAGTCAGGTTATTTCAAGTTCAGGGCTGAATATATATGTGTTCTTAGCCAATTTGCTTGCTTGCAAGAATTTTGAAATAAAGAAATTGACAAATATTGGCAAGGCCAGTTTCAATATAATACATTCCAACAACCCCCGTATTTGTTAAATTACTTTTCATACACAATCTGCGAAACTGTCACTTTAAATGGTAGCCTTACATTTTTGGCACATATCCCAAATTGCTCAATATTATGTTCTATATGGAATTGTTATTTGATCGTAACATGAGCATGGGCATGTGTTAAAGAAAGCATAACAAATATCATCAGAGAAGCGCATGCTTAAAATACGTAAAAGGTCAAAATTGAAGAAACTGTTTGACAAAAAAACAAATGGCTAAGTGTTTCCACGTGAAGGTAAAAATGGTCAAGGTCATGATAATGGCGGCATCAGTGTGTTCCAAATGCTTACATGTATCACGTGCCCAATCCATCAAGTAATATTAATGTGATACGGTGATGAAGAAACTTGTACAAACTTCTTGACGCACAAGAAATGGCCAAATGGTTCCGCAAAAATAAATGTTAATGTAAAAAAGGTCAAGGTCATGTTAATGGCGTCATGAGTGTGTACCAAAGGCTTACATGCATCACGTGTGCAAACATTGAAGCAATCCATCAAGTAACACACAGTCTGATCTGGAGCTACGCTGGTTGGAAACATTCAACAACGAACGGTTTACCAACGAAAAATGCGAAATATAATTGCCGTGTGCATGCATTGTAATTCGCACCAGTATAGACTCAGTTCAGATTGCGCGGCGGCAAAACTCCAGATCGTCGCTTCAATAAACTTGTTTAATTTAGTTGGTCACTTTAGGAATATAATGAACGTAATTGTCATACATTGGGTTTGGGTTCGGATCTAAACGTGAATGGCGTGTAGCTCTTTGCTGGGATGAAATAGCCATTCATCTATCAAATGTCTATCAGGGGACGGAATATCATGAGCACGTATGTGCACCGACCTGGATAGCGTGAGGTAATGGGGACACTATTCAGACCAACATAACGATAGAGTGCATATACATGTACAGTATTATACAAGCAATGTGATTCACTGACTGGGGTTTTACGTCTGTTCCAACAGGAAGATCACTTACAGACAACGAGCTATTTTGAACAGCGAGTTGCTATAATACACAGGCCAGTAATACACAACCCGGGTCAGACAAGCTGGTGCAGAGTTTACGAAGAGATGGATAAACACATAGCCTGATAAAAACATCCAGGACAAATAATTAATTAAAACAATGTAAACAATATAACAATATAATACATACCTGTAAATCCTTCGATGAAGAAAGAAACGGAGAACACTTAGTGAAATATCGGCAGTAGTAGCTGAAGAATGTATGCGCGTGTCAACGGAACACGGCTAGTTGAATGTGCAACTCAATGTTTCACACGGCACAAAACTATACCAGACAACGGGTCGTCTGCAAAATCACCTGGACAATGAGGCTCGCTATACGGTATGGTTATGAATTGGAAGTTCTTCGCGTTACGTAGTATAGCTTAGCACGTATGTGTTAACAGGACACAGCCCATTGTGCCCGTCAATGAGGCGTAACGGCCAGTGAGATGGTCACATGACTGATTGTATGACACGGTCCAGGCCCGTAGCCAGGGGGGGGGGGTGGGGGGGGGGGGTTCGGAGCGGTCGTCGACCCCCCCTCCCCGCACAGCCTCTAAGTACACTTTTTTTAGCATCGAGGATCCACTTTTTTAGGCCCCCTATATACCTCAGGCCCATTGGGCCTTCGAAACGACCCCCCCCCCTTCAAACAGGTCTGGCTACGGGCCTGCGGTCGGTTCGCCGTGCCGAGATGAAGTGGTCAGGTCTATGCTCGGGTTTGACAACGCAATACGTATTTTGAGGCGTTTACAACTATTCACGACAACGCGACGAAATCTACCGGTTAAAGGACGTGGACCAGCTTAACAACTTGGTGGTGGGGAAGGTGCGAAAGACGCAGTCATAGAAGGCAGGCCCGTAGCCAGTGGGGGGGGGGGGTCGGAGCGGTCGGACGACCCCCCCCCCCCCCCCCCCCCGCCCCCCCCCCCCCCCCCGCCCAGCCTCGAGGTCCACTTTTTTAGCCTCGAGGTCCACTTTTGTAGAGCCCCCTAGATACATCAGCCCCCTGGGCCTTCGAACGACACCCCCCCCCTTCAAACAGGTCTGGCTACGGGCCTGGAAGGTACATACTATGCACTTATAATTGGCGTGAGACATGTACATGTAAATAGTTGCCGTAAATTCCGTCGAATGTTGTAAAATAGTATGGGCGCTTGATAATGCAATATGGGGTCCGAAAATGATGCCGATAGTTGGCAATGTATTACATGTGGGTAATATGCGTTTATTTATTTTCTAGCTATATTGTGCATATACACATGCACGCATGTCCTGCTGTGACACAGCGTAATACATTTTATATAAACGACATGTGTAGATAAGCATACATTCAGATTTGTATTTCACATAGCCGTGTCCGTGCGAGATGGGATACATAGTATTTACTGTAAGGTACGTATGTGATGAATTTCATGTGACGGTTCAAGTGAGTGGACACAGCATACGTTGGGACTGTTCCATTGATTGAATTGTCCGCTATTGGTTTTATCGTGAGCGGTTTGAAAGAACTCGTAACGTACTTTTCTCACGGATTGGAGTGCTGTGCTTAGTGGCGTGTTTTGTTCATGTAATCACGTTATACTATTGTGAATGCCGTGTACATGATCATGCAAGTATACTTATTTATATTCACGGAAGAAATAGTGGAAACACACTTCCTTATATAAATAGCGTTCGTTACAGCCAGATCAGCCTGTGCATTTCCAGTCTGATCAGGATCTGCACTGCTCGCCATTCCATCAATGAAACACGAATACTGCTTCTAAGTAATCACAATTTTCTGTTTGTAACGCAGGGCGACATAGTAAGTCGCCCTTGTTACATACAGAACATTCGGGTTAGCATTTAACAAGCAATATGGCAATATGGATCGTTATCAGGCTACATGAGTGCGTTATTGGATCATGAGCTACACTGGTCACACATAATTCCATAAGTCACATTTCTCCAGTCATAACCACAGATACCAAGTAAATCATTGGTGTGTTGAATGGGTTTAACGTCCCACGAACAGCTAGGGTCATATAGAGACGGGACCACAATTTAACGTCTTGTCCGACAGACTAGTGGGATGGAAATACTATGAAAGTATGTTTGATGCCTAAGGCGAGGTTTGAACACGCAACCTCCGGATTGGAAGTCAGGTGTTCGTACCACTGGGTCACAATCCATCCCAGATTTTTTCAAACAGATTCCGGCCGATAAAATAAACTATCAGATCTATGCGACCATCTTTGTTTCTCAGCAGCCCAGTTTTGACCTTATGTCTTGGTATCCATTAGAATTGCTTCCTGTGTAGACACGTTGCATATTATTAAGGTTCTGTCATATATACACAAAAATCGAGAATAGCAGAGAATTTGGGTACATATATGTGGCATTCCGTTACGTTATATAGTTGTACCCGAGGTCAAATTGTTCATTTCACGGCCTATCTCTAGATAAGGTCATTTAAGGCCGGCCTACAGACCATAAGCCAACATTTGCAAACACTGTAGATCCAGATGAGCCGACTCGTTCTTGTATAACATCACACTACAGACCATAAAGCCAACATTTGCAAACACTGTAGATCCAGATGAGCCGACTCGCAAAGATATGTGGTGTTTGTAATTATATTGAAGGTTTTGAATCAACAGCCCTTTTTGATTACAGGAATAACCTGACCTGGGGCCACACCTGCCAGGCCCATACTAGAATAACCTGACCTGGGGCCACACCTGCCAGGTCCATGCTAGAATAAACCGACATGGGACCACACCTGCCATGCCCATAGAATAACCTGACCTGGGACCACACCTGCCAGGTCCATACTAGAATAACCTGACCTGGGGCCACACCTGCCAGGTCCATACTACACCAAGGTCCCGTGGCCCCTTCCTCTGTTCTGTGTCTACACGGTTTGCAAGTGGAATGGAAATGTTAATATAAACGGTTTGGGATTCTTCTTATTCTCGTAAGCCCCATTTCGCAATTCTTGGAATATTAGACTGGAAATCGAGACAGACCAAGTGTTTAATCAACATACTTGGAAAATAGAAGTATGCATTGTGTCATACAATCATAATAACAAACGTATATCGTCCGCTTTGTTGTCGACTACATAAACCTGGCTAAGATCTCCAAAGTAGCATTTATTATATTCCCACCCTTGACGTCAAAGGTGTGTTGTTTTCAGGGAACCAAATCACCGTGGTTAATGGGCATGTATACATCATTTCATATTTTACTACCGCGATGACATGAGTGAATGTATTTTCTGACCAAATACGACTAATAATCAGCAATTACACACACGTACGTGACAAAAAAAAGTGACGTCAATGACGTATACGCTGGATTATTTCATAATTTGAAAATATAGATTACATGTATATCCACATACCACAAAAAAACAATAAAT
>JAQRGA010000198.1:0-21578 GCA_029237695.1 Conchocele bisecta
TTATAACATCTGTTTCCTTTCATGGAACACCTTGATATTTCATACATGCATTCCTCAGATGACCCTCTATCATGCTGTAGCAAATCCACGATCCACCACCTAACCCTTACCCCAAGGTCAAGGTCACAAACTTAGCATGTCATGTTCATAAACTTAACGTTGGGGTAAATGTTGTGTAACTTCTGTTTATTTATAGGGAACGCCTTGATATTTCATACATGGATTCATCTGATGATACTCTATCGTGCTATAGCAAATCCATGACCCACCGCCCATCCCTTACCCCAAGGTCAAGGTCACAAATTTAGCACATTCATAAACTTAACGTTGGGGTAAATGTCTTATAAAATCTGTTTTCTTTCATGGAACGCCTTGATATTTCATACATACATTCCTCAGATGACCCTCTATCATGCTGTAGCTAATCTACGTCTCACCACCCAACCCTTACCCCACGGTCAAGGTCACAAACCTAGCACATTCATAAACTTAACGTTGGGGTAAATGTTGTGTAACGTCTGTTTATTTACAGGGAATACCTTCATATTTCATACATGCATTCATCTGATGATACTCTATCGTACTATAGCAAATCCATGACCCACCTCCCACCCCTTTCCCCAAGGTCATTGTCACAAACTTAGCACATTCAATAAAACTTTATCGTTGGGGGGGTTGTTATTAATAAGCACATTAGCAAACATCCAAAAACTTAAACCCGGGTTGGTCAAATTGTTCTTTGGGGTAAATTGTTATAACATCTGTTTCCTTTCATGGAACGCCTTGATATTTCATACATGCATTCATCTGATGATACTCTATTGTGCTATAGCAAATCCATGACCCACCCCTTACCCCAGGGCCAAGGTCACAAACTTAGCACATTCATAAACTTAACTTTGGGTTAATTGTTTTCTAACATCTGTTTCCTTTCATGGAACGCCTTGATATTTCATACATGCATTCCTCAGACGACCCTCTATCATGCTGTAGCAAATCCACAACCCACCACCCAACCCTTACCCCAAGGTCAAGGTCACAAACTTGGCATGTTCATAAACTTAACGTCGGGGTAAATGTTGTGTAACTTCTGTTCTTTACAGGGAACGCTTTGATATTTCATACATGCATTCATCTGATGATCCTCTATTGTGCTACAGCAAATCCATGACCCACCCCACCCCTTTCCCCAAGGTCAAGGTCACAAACTTAGCACATTCATACATGCATTCCTCATGTGAATAGCTATCATGCTGTAGAAAATCACCAACTTAGTGCGTTCATAAACTTAACATTGGGTTAAATTTTGATATTTCATACATGCATTCATCTTAATATGCTATATTATGCTATAGCAAACCCACAACCCACCTTGTACCACTGACCCCAATGTCAAGGTCCACCGCACGCCCCTTAACCCAAGGTCAAGTTATATAATATTCATGTTTTTTTATGCAACTGTGCCAAGTTTGAGTGAAGGCTGCTAACAGGCGAGCTTCGTTGTCTTCTGACAACTCTTGTTATAAAGTGTGAGAATGATTACCGCATTGTGGTGCCTGATAATTTTAGTTCAGAGCAAAAATTATGTTTTCAAATCAGCAAGAAATTGCTGAAACTGGTTCGTGACAAGGAAGATAGTTTCTGACATGTCTCACACCATGAACAATGTTGAAGCATAGATTTATAGATATCATCAAGAATTCATGGATGGGATAATAACAATTCTGGCAAAAATCGAGCAATTGTAAACTTCTGACAGTATTTGCATATACGATTCTGATTATGAAATGATAGCACACTTGTTTTAAAGTGGTGAAGCAGTCAACAAAGAATAATAATCAAAGTACTGAAAGTACTGAGCTGCAAACCCAACTGAAATGGGTGGTAAACAGTTTTTAGCTCACCTGAGCATGTGAGCTATTGTTACCGCAATGTGTCCGTCGTCCGTCGTCGTCCGTGAACATTTTCAAACGTCTTCTCCTCGGTAACCATTGGGCCTATAGTGACCAAACTTCATGGTCATGGTCCTTAGGTAGGGGGATTGCAAAATTGTTAAAATGACGTCATTACGTAATACAAGATGGCCGCCGTCTAAAAATAGCACAAATTCTTCAAAAATCTTCTTCTCAAGAACCGCCGACCGGATTTTGACAAAACTTGGTAGGAATGATCGATGTACAATGCTCTTTCAAAGTTGTTAAAATGGTGACCCCGGGTTCAAAAATAGGCGTGGCCCGTGGGGTCAAATTAGGGTCAAATTTTATTTTTGACCGAATATGGTCATGTTATATATGAAATTGAAGGTATCAATGAGGTGATCACTTTGGTGCATTTTTTGTCGAAATTGGATGGTTATGTCGTCCAAGATGGCCGCCGCAAGGTCAAAAGGTTGTTCTTTTATTAGAGATTTCAAAATTCTTCTTCACATGAACCGCTTGGCCCATGGTAGCCTAGCTTAAAAGTTATGGTCCATGGGTGAAGCCTTTTCAGATTTGTTAAAATGGAGGTCATCGCTAATCCAAGATGGCCGCCGTCTAAAAATAGCATAAATTCTTAAAAAATCTTCTTCTCATGAACCGCTAGCCGGATTTCGACGAAACTTGGTAGGAATGATCGATGTACAATGCTCTTTCAAAGTTGTTAAAATGCTGACCCCGGGGTCAAAAATGGGCGTGGCCCGTGGGGTCAAATTGGGGTCAAATATTATTTTGGACCGAATGTGGTCATGTTATATATCAAATCGAAGGTATCAATGAGGCGATCACTCTGATACATTTTCGTCGAAATCGGATTGTTATGTCATCCAAGATGGCCGCCGAAATGTCAAAAGGTCGTTCTTTTATTAGAGATTTAAAAATTCTTCTTCACATGAACGGCTTGGCCCATGGTAGCCAAACTTAAAAGTTATGGTCCATGGGTGAAGCCTTTTCAGATTTTTTAAAATGGAGGTCATCGCTAATCCAAGATGGCCGCCGTCTAAAAATAGCATAAATTCTTAAAAAATCTTCTTCTCCTGAACCGCTCGCCGGATTTCGACGAAACTTGGTAGGAATGATTGATGTACAATGCTCTTTCAAAGTTGTTAAAATGGTGACCCCAGGGTCAAAAATGGGCATGGCCCGAAGGGTCAAATTTGATTTTTGACCGAATATGGTCATGTCTATATCAAATCGAAGGTATCAATGAGGCGATCATTCTGGTACATTTTTTGTCGAAATCGGATTGTTATATCATCGAAGATGGCCGCCGAAATGTCAAAAGGTCGTTCTTTTATTAGAGATTTCAAAATTCTTCTTCACATGAACCGCTTGGCCCATGGTAGCCAAACTTAAAAGTTATGATGGTGAAGCCTTTTCAGATTTGTTAAAATGGAGGTCATCGCTAATCCAAGATGGCCGCCGTCTAAAAATAGCATAAATTCTTAAAAGATCTTCTCATGAACTGCTGGCTGGATTTCAACTGAACTTGGTAGGAATGATTGATTTACGATGCTCTTTCAAAGTTGTTAAAATGGTGACCCCGGGGGTGTGGCCCATGGGGTCAAATTGGGGTCAAATTTTATTTTTGACCGAATATGTCATGTCGTATATCAAATTGAAGGTATCGATGAGGCGATTGCTCTGGTGCAATATTTGTCGGAATCGGATGATTATGTCATCCATGATGGCCACCAAAAGGTCCATTTATTTGAGACTTTGAACGTCATTTTCTCAGGAACCACATGGCCGATGCTGGCCAAACTTCATAGTAAGTTAAGATCCTGGGGTGAAGCATTTTCAGATTTGGTAAAGTGAGAGTCATCGCTTAATCCAAGATGACCGCCATCTAAAAATAGCACAATTTTTTTAAAACACATGAACTCAATGTCACATTCTTCTCTGGTGTTCATGGAGTCAGGTGAGCGAATTAGGGCCATCATGGCCCTCTTGTTTAGTATATTCTTTTAAATATTTCAAATAGATAGTAGAGCAGCAGCTCCCGGCAACTTTTGAGAGAGGGCAACCGGAAGTACCACATTACATGTTATATACCAAAATGTTCGTCTTGATGTCAGGAATTAGTAAACCAATGTTGCCATTGTGGCAACTTCTTTGTGCCGACTGAGATTTTTGGGTCAAAAGATGACTTTTGGCAAAAAAAGGCTGAAAACTGGAATCCGCAATTTTTGAGAATACATGACACTTATATAATGCAAACAGGGTTATAACATGTATAACTGACATATAGCAATTCAATTACAACCTTCTGTAACATATAAACGATAATTGGCAACTGACCGTTCCAAGACAGCACCAATTTCCTTGCATGTAAGTGTACTTCAAATTAACAGGTTATTTGACGCACACATATATTTGATATACATGTCATGTCGTTCGTATTGCAATATACTACATTGGACGCAAACTTAAAAGTTTCATCATTGGGAGATGTAATCACCACACCAGGCGCGGATCCAGATGGGGGTGTCCAGACGCCTGCCCTGTCCTAAACAAGCAAATCACAAATTTTCATATACCGTACCCCAAATTTTATTCTGTGCTGCAATAAATAAGCGCGGCCATTGCACCAGCAGATAATGAGGATAGTCCGGTAAATGCATTTGAAAAGAGGACCAGGATGTTAACACAGTTTGTGGAAGAGAGGCTTGCAGACCCAGACTCAGACGATGGAAACATTTAAAAAGCCTGTATGACATATTACCGCGGTCAGTTCTGAAAGCAATGTCTGAAATGAGAAAGTCAGTTAAAGTAAAGAAGAATACTGCGAGTATGGACGCAAAACTATTGTCCTTTGGCTGTCACTGCCAAGAAAAAAGTTCCATTAGCAAGAATCATGTCGTATGAAAATGCGCCAGTTCCGTTAAGCATGTTTACTGAGGATGGTAAGATGGCATCAACAGTAAAATCACAGCCTATTCCATATCTGGAATGAATATAAATAGTGAACACTATAACAGCATGTGATGCCATTGTATTTGATGGGCATGCCTGCATTCAGATGATGAATGACACAACACGACATGTTGCCACAATTACATTGAAGAAATGGTGATGGGGCTCTTAAATTTTATTTTGAATCACAGTAGACTCTCTAACAGTGACATCGCTGTACATTAAATTCATGTAGAGTTCGACAAGTATCTTAACGGCAGCATCAAGGGCAGCATCAAGGACCAAACGCATGAGAAACGAACATGGGGCATGCAAGGAAGTGCTATAAACGTGCGACCAGCAATCCGGATCCCATGAAACTGGACACAAGTTCTCACTAATTGCAGGAATAAGTCTGCGCTTGTACAGTATTACACATTGCACAATTGTACCTTGCTTGGCTGAAAATCAAGTTATGTTTATCAGCGGAGGTCAGGAATTTAGGGTCGTTAAAGTAACACGGTCCACCGTTAGTGAAGTCCATTCAAGAAGCTGATACGAAAATGATACTACACTGTGTCAAATTAAACAATTGCAGTATCCAGTCCAGTCTTGTCCTCCTCATTCACCATCGTCCAGAGATAGCTGCAAGCAGACTCGTCTTCTTAACAGGTCATACTGGGAAGCATGCACATTTAATGTGGTATATTCCTATTCATGTGATCTGTGACAACATGCCTCGAGCTCCTCGACGGCGAAACCTACTTCTGCCAATATAATGTCTGACAGGATGTGACACAACTAGGTCATTCTTTGATCATGGAAAGAGATCGGCCTTCTGCATAGTATTACTGATACTGAAGTCTGCTGAACATGATGCATTGGCAACATTAGAAACTACTGACGAAGTTTCCAAATCTCTAGTTTTTCACAGTATGATGTATGATGTCGAGGATATGTATGGGGAAAAATGACTATGCCACTGAATATGTTGCGCTGTGAGAACACAGAAATGAATGTCACTGGAAAAATGCTGCCTCCGACGGAAAACAGATTTGGTCTCCTTGTCCGCATGTGTTTGTATCAACTTATGATATGGCGCAAAGCTTACATTCCAAATAATGTCGTGCAAGATCCTGTTGGATTTGGGTATGAACGACCTGAAAGGGGCACCGGAGCTTTTGAACAATTTATTTTGTGAATGTACAAACTCCTGTGCAGAATGATGCACGTGCGTACACAATGATCCAACGTGTATGGCCGCTTGCAAGAGTGAAGTGGATGATCTGGAAGATATTGTGTGGTCGAATCCGTCGAAAACAGAACCGTTTGAACTGCTAAATGTGCGGATTCACGACATGGATAGTGAGTATCTACAATGTAATGACTAGACAGAAAAACATGCATACTGGCTACTGTATTCATATCTCATGAATGACCTATACAATATTTACATATGTCTAACTGAAAATATCACATTTCACTTTCGCTTAGAAATACAAGATAAACTTTCCACTTATTTTATATTTTCATAATGTAATTGGTGCAAATTGGTGGACATTGGAGAAAAATATTGGAGCACTTTATATGTAACTTTATGTAGATCTTATATATTATCTAACATGATGAACATGCTCGCATGCGATTATAGTCACACCATATTTACGATGTGCCTAAAATGTGTCTGCTCATGATCTGACAAGACCGAATTTATCTCATCTTTTACTAGTGTATGCCTTCACCAGCATGTGTATTAATGTATTGTGCCACGTCATGGCAAATGGAAGTATTGTGCAGGTGCTACACTGGTCTAAAATATAATTAGCCCCATTTATTATGATTCATACATGCAATAAGATGGAATCTAATATGACTTTGAAACGTTTTTGTGGCAACACAATGGGAAAGTTTGAACAATCACGTACACTAAATTCATTCAGTGTTTCTATTTACACTATAAATCTCTTGGTAGAACATATGACGCCACGATGGTTGCTGTTTTGATTGTTGCATCTAGCGAAGTCGCATATGACGTCCCACCAAACGTACGTTTATACCATTTAATTCGACCAATTTAGTCACCCGACTCATCAATATTGACAAGGTCTCATGAATATTCATGAATTAGTCAGCAGGAGAATTTGAATTGGTTTCATGAATTTCACTTATTTTCAGATCATGAAACCATATTAGATAAGTAGTAAATTTAAGTAAATACCTCCATTGAGGTATTTATTTCCCAGATAAATACCTGGTAGATGGAGCTTGAACTTAAATTAAAAAGTTACCACTTTCACTTTTTTCAAGCTCTGCCACCAGGTAATTATCTGGGACAGATAAGGAGGTACATGTATGTATTTATTAAATATAGAGAACAATCATTTATTATTTAATACAGATGGTTAGAGGAATTAAGACAACTTTACTTACCAGATGTAAACTGGTCCGCAATTTTATCCCGAGTGCCACTTTTTGAGACACATTGATGTGTTTATGCTCTAAGGTGGTACCGACTATGTACTAATTAACACAAGAACAATTGAAGATATTGTGTGAATACACTTTATATTACAAATTTCATTCCTGTACTTCAAAATGTAAATGTGAAAATGTTCTGACATCATTGGCTTCCATACGTATTCGTATTTGCACTGCAAAAGTGAGAAAATGGGAACCGCCTTGGAACGGTTAACTAAAACGTATGGTTTATATGCCAGAAAATGGTTTAATTATATTGTACAATATCATATATGTAGATGATATGAATATGTGGATTACATATGTAAACAATTTCGTAATATTTGTCGATTCCAGTTTTCCCCACTTTTTATCTAAAATTCCGTCTTTTTGCCCCAAAATCTCAGCCGGCACAAAATTGCCACAATGGCAACATTGGTTTTCAGAATCCTGACACCAAGATGAACATTTTGATATATGACACTTAATGTGGTACTTCCGGTTGACCCATCTCCTTAACTAGAACACTTATTTAAGTGCTGCTGCTACACTAAGAGTAATTGTAGTAAATGGTGTTATGGGAAACTGTATAATACTCGACATATTTTGTATGTGGAGAGGGGAAGGAGCTGTACTTAAACAGGAAGAATCCAGTAAGGCTTAGCATTTGTTTTTTATGCATTACATACACATCCGCAGGAGCTCAATTTTCGACATCATTTAAGGAAAATATGACTGATTTTCAAAATTAATATCGGCGAAATACGGCGATGCGATAAGGGTGGTAATTCCATATCAGGGCTGAATTATAAGTGAAAGTGTACGCTATTACAGTGCAGTCTCCGTTTTTGTTCCACCGTAGACAACACTTGCAAACTCAACGCAAACGCAACGCGAACGCAACGCGAACGCAACGGTTTGCTGTAGCGTTGTATACGTTGTTTAAACGTATAATACGGTTCGTACACGTGTAATACACATTGTCAAACCGTTTAGTTTAAAAGCGTTGTATACGTTGTTTAAACGTATAATACGGTTCGTACACGTGTAATACACATTGTCAAACCGTTTAGTTTCAAAGCGTGTAATACGTTTAGCTTCAAGGCGTATAACACGCTTTGACGTATACATACATGTATGTAGCGAGGTGAAAGAGTTGAAACGTGTACAACGCTTTACCTGGAAGCATGTAGCTATATGAAAGCGTTGAAACGTGTACAACGGTTACACGTTTTAATGCGAATACCTGTTCGGCCCCGATCGCTTCGAGGTGTCCATGTTTCGTCCCTTTTAATATATCGCGAATACATACCCTCAGATCGAGTTCAAAGTACATCGGCGGTGTGATTTAGCACTTCAATTGATCCCTAATCCCTGATGCCTAATGAGTCACGCTTTTAACACGACATATGTACCTTGTCGTTTATCAAAATGTTTGCGAATTGTAGATCACGTGAGCCGGCTCCTCAGGATCTGCGGCATTCCTACGTACATGTACATTTTATATATACACAAAAATGACCCCTAATACAACGTAATGTAACAGTTCCTAACTTAATATGGAATAGCCCGGGCCGATAGTCCGTGTCAGTTACTTGGGGTTAAATATTATGAACACGGATAAACACAGTGCATGGTTTGTTTATTTTATTTTAACATCTTCAGAAATGGCGAGTCTAGGAACTCTCGTATCTTTACGCTGAAGCCAGTCTATTTCAGTCACTAATCCGCTATACACCTGTCCCACGCGTGTGTTAAGAAAAATCTATATTTGGAGAAACTGAATACACAGCGAGCTGCACACTGGTTTAACACGGATATGGCCCGCGGATATGTGTCATAAATTACTTGGTTGTCAAAACCGGTAAATTTACAAGGTTTATAGCGAAATAGCAGCCGACTGGCAATTTTTCTCGGACCGATTTTTAAGATTTGTTTTCAAATCTCAATCGGTCTGAGAGTTCAAAAATCGGTCCAGAATCGGAAAACTAAAAATTTTAGAAGCCCTGCAGTCTAGAAGTATATGTACACACACGAAGAACGATCTGAGCATGCGAATTCTACGCGATACACGGTTGCCATACCAAAACGTGTAATGCGTTAAAACCCGTGGAAACGTGTTATACGTATAACACGGTTTCATCTGTACAGTGCTGTGTACATGTCGAAGCGTGTAACCGTTCGTCAAAGAAAGCCTTAAATCGTTTAAACGGTTTTACCTTAGCGTTGTATATTCGTTTTACAACCGTCTTGTATACGTTTACAACCGTTGTACACGGATTACACGCTTTTGAAACTCAATGCGTTGAACACGGTTTGTTCGACTTTCGCGCATGCGCAAGAGTGGGGAAACGCAACACATGGCCGAAAACGTATTACACGTAGACGACACACGGTTTGAAACGCAACTAACGGAAACTCCACGGATACGCAACGCACAACACTTTGTACACGTATAAACCCGGAACATTTTGACAGAAACGACTGTACCACTCATTCGAAACATGCCGACGCGATGATTCAAATGAGTGAACCATCTAGACGACGCAGTTCAAATGAGTGGTAACGGTATATTTTTATCAATTTTTGACATCATTTAAGGAAAATATGACTGATTTTCTAAATCAATATCGGCGAAATACGGCGATGCGATATGGGTGGTAATTCCATATCCGGATTCACTCTTCAAAGACCTGTGGTTATAGGGTTGTTTTATGCAAATTTGTACACACCGTAGTTGTGAATGAAAAAATCCAGACAGGTGTGATTCAGGTTTACACACCATTAATGCACGACGAAAATAGTCTGTTTAAAATGAACGGCTAAATCTGAGGTTCCATTTGTTTTTCTTCAATTAATTATGTATCACAGATATACATTCTAATACATGTGAAATGTAAAATAGCATAAAACGAGTCGTTAATAATGACCTAGATGCAAGATGTATACATACGCGCCACAAAAAAAAATAGTGCCGTGATATCTGACTGTATTCTGAGAACCGGTTACATAAGCTGCGAGAGGCTCGCAGCTAAAACATTATCCGCACCAAAGTGTAAATTCTTCAGAAATGGCATACTACAAACGGATGTGGGGCCCATAATTTTGCAAGATGGTTTGTTGTGCAACCACAGCCAACTTGTGACGTCATTCCTGCATGTGCGGGATTGGGAAATTCTACCATATCCAGCCTATATGTTGGACATAAACCACACCAACATAGTTACATTCCATAAATTTAAGAAAACCCTAGAATGTACCCACTGCAGTAACTGTCAACAGCGACCACAAATGTAAAATGTATCAACGAATGTTGCGGCTCTACCACAACAGTGATGTCATGGAACCCGCGAGGGGCTACACGGACAGAATATAGAATGATAGCTTTAGTCTTGACTCTACTTTTGACCCTTAGACTGCTACACACAACAATTGTCGTCTGCTGTTGTTTTTAGCGTGCCTTCCGAAGGAAACCGTGCTTATGGCATACCCTCGGCGTCGTAGGCATCCGTCCGTCCGTCCATCTGTCTTCAAAAATTATAATGGCCTATATTTTCTGTTGCCTTGCTTGGATTTGCTTCATATTTCACACACGCATTGCTCCAAGGGTCCTCTACTGCACTGTGGAAAATCCACGTCCGTGCCGCCCCTTCTAAGCCCAGGGTCAAGGTCATATACTTTGTGCATCTCGAAACCTTAACGCTCGGTCGCTCGGGTAAATAATGGCCTATATTTTCTGTTTCCTTGTTTGGATTTGCTTCATATTTCACACACGCATTGCTCCAAGGGTCCTCTACTGCGCTGTGGCAAATCCACGTTCAAATGTGCCCTCGGTTCCTTTGCTGCCACCGGGCGCGCTTCGTTGTCCTCTGACAACTCTTGTTATATCTTGCTTTATTTCTGAATAAAAAACATTGTTTGACAGCACTTCAGAATCATTCCAATGGAAATGATTCTGAAGTGCTGTCAAAGCATGTTGTAAATTATTCTAAAGTGCTGTCAAAGCATATTTTGATGATAAAAATGTAAAATAGAAAATAAACAGCAGACGACAACAAAATAAGATAGCGGTGTAAGGGTTAAAGTTCTTTACCATGTGACACAACTTATTGACCCACCCTCGTATTAAATGAGCAAAAGATTGTAAAAAAAATTGTTTAGCCCCTTTAAATTCCCATAGGAACATTGTTTATTATACCCCAGCATATGAAGCATGTCGAGGAGTATAAAGTTTTTGTCCATCCGTCCGTCTGTGTGTCCGTCCGTCGGTAAGATTTGCGTTCAAGTTTTCAAGTACCCATTATCTCTGCAACAGTAAGTCTTCAAACTTCATATACTTCCTTATCAGCCATATTTTCCTTCAATACCACAGCCATGCGACCTTCGTGTCCAAGGTCAAGATTAAATTTGCGTTAATTTTTTTTTAAATATTTGCGTTTCAGTTTTTGTTTAGTTGGTCCATGCAGCGGCCGGGGGTATACGTGAGCCTCTGTTCACTTGTTCTACTGTCTGTTCCACGTTTTTTTGCCGACAAACGTTTGTCTATTAAACATATTGAATCTAAAAAATATTTAAATGTACTGGTAAGTACTTTTTCATCAATAACAAAAAAGTCATCGTCCAAAAAAAAAATAAAATTATTTCATGAAATTCCATAAAATATTGATTTTATTGCGAAAAAACGATAGCTGACCAGGAGGGTTGAAAAACGAAAAATTTGGAAATTTGCTCCGAAACCTGGTTAGATAGCTTGGAAATGATGTAACTAAGAAAACAAAAGTTAGATTTTGAAAATCTGTCCACAAATAAATTTATTTTAAACAAATCTATTTTTAGCCCCCTTGTTAAAATTCCCATAGGAAAATAGGGAGGGTGACTTTTTTGTTATAAATGAAAAAGTACATACAGGTGTAATGGTTAGAAATCCCCCCCCGTCCAAAATCCCTCCCGGAGGGGAGTTTGGGCCGGCCTAATATCCCCATCGGGGGGATTCTGGGCCGGCCTGAAATACCCCCCTAGGGGGATTTTTGACTAGTCAACTTTCCCCCCACCAGTCAGAAATCCCCCCCCCCCCCTCTATTTTTTTCAACAATGAAAGGTTCAATGGTACCGGCCGGCCCATAAAATCCCCCCCGGGGGGATATCCAACTAGTAATTCTCCCCCCCCCCCCCACAACACTACCAGTCAAAATAATCTTTCCCCTTCTTTTTTTTTTCAACAATAGAATGTTTTATGATAAATTAACAAATAATTCATAGTGTAGTATTTACCGTATACATGAAATCTATATAGACATAAAATATTAATTTAGGGGTGGGGGGGATTCTGGAACGTATACATGAAATATATATACATGTAGTTTAGGGGTGAGGGATTCTGGCGGGGGGGGGGGGGGATTTCCACCTAGTCAAGTCTCCCCCCCCCCCACCCCCCCCCCCACCCCCCCCCCCCCCCCCCACATCACTACCAGTCAATAATCCCCACAGGGGCAACTATCACTACTTCAGGTGAAATATGAGAAATTTTTGTTGATATGGGCAAGCAAATAGAAAATAACCTACATTACCGTAATAATATGTGGATAGCAATGTCAGAGCAAACAGTGTAGACCCAGATCAGACTGTTCCTAGTGGAAATGTCTGATCAGGGTCTGCACTGTTTGCGTTTCCTCCATGCTTGTTTTTGACACATTACTGAAAATCCTTTGTTCAAATTTTATGACATGATAGTATCACAGTATGACGGTATCACTTTATTTCTCATTATGTTGACGCAAATGTCATATCCTGTCATTTAAGACGAAACAAAATTTCTTCGAAATATGAATAAAGATGGAGTAATTAGGCTTAGCTAAAACATTACTGTAAATATACTAAAAGTCTACTAATGTGTTCGCTAAGGTACATAATAAATGGAATATACATATTGTTGCAATGAATATGACATATATCATCATATTTGTTCATACCTTAATGTGAAATGCGAATACTTCACTTGAGACTATAACACTCTTGATTGATTGAGTGGTTGAATGAAAGGGGTTTTATGTCGGTTCAGCTGCAAGGGGTAATAACTCTTGAAATATGGACATTTCACATATAGAGATGAACATATATGTCATATTCGTTGCAAAAAATATGAATATCCTCTATAATTATATTTATGACTGGGGAGAGATTGTGGGGTACATATTCAACAATAGCAACATAAATTGCAATACATTTATTTCAGAAACATTATATTGAAAGTGACATGTGTAATTTAGTAATACATTCACAAATAGTTTCAACAATGATGTCTAACTGAATTTCAAAAGTCAATAGCAGGGTCATAAATCTTGACATTGGAAATCCATATATTTTGGGCCGGCCCAGAATCCCCCCCACCCCTAAACTAATATTTTATGTCTATATAGATTTCATGTATACGGTAAATACTACACTATGAATTATTTGTTAATTTATCATAAAACATTCTATTGTTGAACAAAAATAAGGGGACAGATTATTTTGACTGGTAGTGTTGTGGGGGGGGGGGAGAATTGACTAGTTGGAAATATCATCCGGGGGGATTTTGGGCCGGCCCAGAATCCCCCCACCCCTAAACTAATATTTTATGTCTATATAGATTTCATGTATATGGTAAATACTACACTATGAATTATTTGTTAATTTATCATAAAACATTCTATTGTTGAACAAAAATAAGGGGAAAGATTATTTTGACGTAGTAGTGTGGTTGTGTTGTTGAACAATAATAAGGAGGAAAATTATTTTTGCTGTGGGGGGGGGGGGGGGGGGGGGGGGGGGGGGGGGGGGGGAGATGAAATTGACTAGATTGGAAATAGTTTGGGCTGGCCCAGAATCCCACCCCCCCCCTCCCCCCCCCCCCCCCCCCCCACCCCTAAACTTATATTTTATGTGGATATAGATGTCAGATATACGGTAAAATACAACACAATATATTATCAGTTAACTTATCATTAAACATTTCATTGTTGAACAAAAAAATAAAAATAGGGGGGGGGATTTCTGACTGGCGGGGAGGAAAGCTGACTAGTTGGAAATCCCCCCGGGATTTCTGACTGGGAGGGAAAGTGGCCTGTTACACCGGTACATTTAAATATTTTTTAGATTTAATGTGTTTAATAGCCAAAAGTTCGTCGGCAGAAAAACATGGAACAGACAGTAGTTTCACAATAAAATTAATAGTTGACGGAATTTCATAAAATAAATTATTTTGGGGAGGCTGGCTTTTTTGTTATTGATGAGAAAGAACATTTATATAAATAATAAAATTATATTTTTTTGATTTAATGTATTGCCAAAAGTTTGTCGGCAGCAAAATGTGGAAAAGACAGTAGAATAGAGAAACAATTGTGTATGTGGCCTGTGTTGCAGTGATCCGAGACCTGAACGAGGAGGAACGGAACCAGATTATCATCTCGGAGGATTTCCGCCACTTCATGGACCACTCGTCACGCATCATTGAGCGCGCACTCGACGAGCTGCCCGTCGACATCGACTACAGCATGTCCGAGGATGACGGCGCCAAGAAGTGAGTTGGGGGGATACATCAGCAGGGATATGTGGGCGTGCTCTCATGAAATAAACCCATTTAACACTACAGACCTCTATAATGGTGTTTGCAAACAGTGTAGATCCAGATGAGACGGCTCGTGATGAGCCGTCTCATCAAGATCTGAACTTTTTGCAAGTAATTTTCATATTTTTTTAGAAGAAATTTTTTTTCGTAAATGGACTAGTCTGACAATCATTTTGTAAGTATTGGTCTAGTCGGAAAATTAACAGATCACAGTCCATTCCAGTTATTTAGGGGTGAAAGGGTGAAACTATATTATAAGGAGTCCGTTTATTCTCTACAGCCATCAGTGAGAGTGACATGAAACCTGATCACAATAATGCATGCATGCTCAAGAGGAAGTTAATCTGCTATCAAATGCCTCGGCAAGATTCTGCTAAATCTATTTTTTTGCTGGGCTGTGCTGTTAGGCCATGTGTCTAATTTGATATTTGTGGCTGTCACACAAGCCTTAACTTATGTCCCATTTCCCGAGGCACATGTTGCCTCACACAATGGGCCCTGGTTTTCAATGACCTTAGCTGTTGATAGGCCGTTAAACACCAATAAACAAACAAACAACTCACGCAATGGATATTTGTGACTTTCGTGATTTCTGGGTGATTACAGGGATCTGTCTGGCGAGAGGCTGAAGCTGAATCGTGATTTCTGGGTGATTACAGGGATCTGTCGGGCGAGAGGCTGAAGCTGAATCGTGAATTCTTCGACGAGCGCTGGTCGAAACACAGGATCAACACCAGCCTCGACTGGTCTGTGCAGGTATGGAATGGTAACGTACGTTAGCCGGTGGTCTGTAGCCTATTTCATCAACTCCCCAAAGTATGCTAATGTCACAAAGTATACTTTGGGGGAGTTGAAATAGGCTACTGGTGTCACTGTGATGCGATGTGTATTTGAGAGACCTGCAATTTAGCAAAACAAAGCAGTGGTATAGGTATACATTGTATGTTAGCAGTGAAATGCAATGTTGCTTTGATAGGCAAGTAACCAGATAAAAGGAATGATTGTGGACATTCATGCTTTCTACTCGCTGACCAGTGATTATTTTTGTGATATTATCTGGACATGAAATGAAGTCTTCATTTGCTGAAAAATAGCCATAGTTGAAACTTTTGGAAATTCCAATATTCAATGTGAGACCGTGCAAATGGATGAAAATCGATACTAAAGTATTGTCTATTTCCACAGTTGCAAAAATCTGTGGCAGTTTCTGCATTTGTTTTTAAAAAGGCTGTCCAAGTAATGTTTTTGTCTGGGCGAGTAAAATTGAATTATACTTTCTCAATTGGGTGTCATAGTGTAACGTAACGTTGTTGTTGTGATCCCCATCTGAATTACACCTTCTGTGGAACCTCTCTAAGACAAACAAAGTAGTAGTTCTGCAATCATACTTTTATTAACACGCAATCGATCATATGGGGAATGTATTCGAAATTAACCTACTGTCTGTTTCACGAAAGCTGCCCAAATTTTACGGCTATATAAACAATTCAAAAACAAGATTTCTTTTGATAATATTAAATTAAAGGAAAAATTAAGAATGAGCCTTCTTTTTATTTAGTGAAATTTGGTCAAATATTGATTTTATTGCGAAAAAACAATTTCCCCATGTTGAAATGTCTATGGGGATTTAACATGAGGAAATTTTTTTGAATTTTAGAAATACTGGAACGATTTTTAAAATTTAACTTTTGTTTTCTTAGTTAGATCATATCCAAGCTATCTAGCTAGGTTTCGTAGTCAATTTCCAAATTTTTTCGTTTTTTGACTCCTCCCACAACTCCTCTACCTTTTTCCCCCATGTTAAATTCCCATAGACAAATCAATTTTTCGTAATAAAATCAATATTTGACCGAATTTCACGAAATAAAAAGAAGGCTCATTCTTAAATTTTCCTTTAATTTAATATTATCGAAACCAATATTGTTTTTGAATTGTTTATATGGCCGTAAAATTTGGGCAGCTTTCGTGAAACAGACTATAGATCTCAGAGTCCCGGGTTACCACCCGTGCCCAGACTATCAAGCGGCTCCCCAAGGCGACCCGGCGTGGGTCCGACCATCTAACCAACCCCAACTGAGTGTATAGCACTGGTTAGCACGTTGTACACTGATTAGACATCCCCAACAGCCAGCCTTATATATTCTACGGATGGTATTTAATGCTATTGCATTAGAATTACCAGATTGAACCGATCCCCGTTGATGTGTCAAAATATCCAAAAATGCACCCAGTAATACTTGATTTATAACCTGAGAAAGAGGCCATATTGTTAAAATGAAAATGAAATGGTTCAAACACTGCCTTAAATGTGGCTGTGACTGGATAAATGGGGCGTATGGATTTTGCAACCAGTGTAGATCCAGATCAGCCTGTGCATTCGCAGTGTCATCAGTATCTGCACTGTTTGCCATTCCATCAATTAAACAGTTGTCATGCTTCTAACAAGCACTAGATATTGCAATCAGGCTATATATAGGAGTGTGCTATTTGATCAGGATCTACATTGCTCATATGTTCGAGTATTGTTGCAGCACCCGGAGCTGTTGTTGGCGTCGTACGGTACGAACGAGGACGCGCCACACGACCCCGACGGGGTCACCCTCGTCTGGAACTCGCGCTTCAAGAAGGACACGCCCGAATATGTCTTCCATTGTCAGGTGGGCAACAGATTTGAAACAAAAGTCAATACTATTGTGAATGCCATATGAGACACGCCATATGATTTTGTTCCTAAAAACGTGCATTTTTCATGACAAATATTTTCATAAACTATGATATTTTCCATAAATGACGTCGAAATATGACAACCAAACCGAACATACGACCACGTCCCGAATATTTTGCTATATAATCACATTAGTTTCTACCCCTCCATTCCGGAACCCCTCTACTCTGTAATCTGGACGCCATTTCAAGTCCCAAAACCATATTTCAGCGTTAAAATAACCCCGGAAAACCGGAAACACGGTCACCTGTCAGGATGTCATCCGTGAAATACACCGCGCCCAATTTCAATGTTGTTGTTTCAAGCGGGTGTCAAAATCACACCGTGTTTACAATAGACTGGTTCTTGGTAGTATTGTTCAGCTCTGGTTCCCAAAATGCGGAGCCACGAGAATGAGACGATTCTAACGGACTCCCAACTTGACATTTGTGTGGAAGAAATAACAAAATTGATAAAATTACGCACATTAATTTGAGCTCTGTACAAGCGCTAGCCATGCGCGTAATGCGCGTAATGCGCGTAATGCGCGTAATGCGCGTAATGCGCGTAATGCGCTAAGCGGCGTGTTTTTTTAACGTCATAAGCAGCATTACAAAGTTAAGAATCTATTCAATACATGGGACCTAAATACGAGACATGTTTGCTATTTTACAAGCTCATTACAATAGCATGGTTCACAATTTAATTATACGCTTACATAACAATTACGGAAATAAAATAATCTGCACATTATTTGTGAACCCACCGACCGATTAATTGAGGTAATCTGATAATTACTTAACGAGGCTGTAAACTCGTGACTGTAGCCTGTGGGCTATTGTAGCAGCTCGCGGTAACTACACAGCACACGCGAAATGTGTCATATGCTCTTTGCGACCAGTGTAGACCGTAGACTCGGATTACATTGCGCATCTGCACTATTTGCTATACCCCTTGCGAAATCTGCACTATTTGCAATGTCAATAAAAAAAAAAACAACACACTTCTGGTCTTAAAAGAGCGCTCCAGCTGATCGAGAAAGTTCCACAGTGGCACAAAATACTTAGGGGGCTTTATCCCATGTCATCTGCATTCTATTTTATTGGGAATTACACATGTCGACATGATAAAACACAACTGGGTAGCCGAGCCCCCGTTAAGGTGCGTAATTTGGGGTATCATTTCTTATTTCTTCCATACAAATGGCAAGTTGGGAGTGCTTTAGAATCGTCTCATTGGGAATGAAACTTTATTGTCTTTGTAATGCTTTATTCTAACACACAAAAATCATTGCTATACACCTTTTCAAAAAATATGTCGTCCAATGAAAAAGTCATCATATCAATTCTCAGAAATAAAAAGAAACTTGACATATTTATTGAAAAAATGTGTACATATGCTTTCAATATGGTAATAATGGTATATACTATACAAATCCAAGAGTTAATGATGGAAAACATACATTTCCTTAACTGGAAATAGAAAACCCCTCTAAACCGAAAACCCCTATAAACCAAACTTTTCAGTCTGTCCCCAGGGTGTTCGGTTTAGAGGGGTTCCACTGTAATATTAAATTTTATCAAAATTTGAGAATGAGCCTCCTTTTTATTTCGTGAAATTTGGTCAAATATTGATTTTATTACGAAAAATGAGAACCTGGAGGAGTTGAAAAAAAAAATGCAATTGATTCTGAAACCTAACTAGATAGCTTGGAAATGATCTAACTAAGAAAACAAGTTACATTTTGAAAATCGGTCACTATTTCTAAAATTAAAAAAATTTCCCTATGTTAAATCTCCATAGACATCTTACTATGTGAAGATGTCTACTGTATGGGGATTTAACATGTGGAAATTTTTTTTTCGTAATAAAATCAATATTGGACCAAATTTACGAAATAAAAAGTAGGCTCATTCTTAAATTTTGCTAAAATTTAATATTATTGAAAAAAAAATTGTTTTTCCATTGTTTATATAGCCGTAAAATTTGGGCAGGTTTCGTGAAACAGACAGTAGGTACAAAGTCATATGGTGTGTCTGGTCATGTAACTCTTGTCACTTGCACTCTGCATTAATGTCCACACTAATGTAGCACAATTACCCATTCATGGTTATAACATAATTATCTGAAACTAGAAAAAGTCGATGGCGCGCCATCGCAATATACCCACTTTCCCCAAATGCTAAGTCTGAAAGGGGGAGATAATCCATGATGGAGGGTCGGATGAAAAATCCGAATTCACTTTGCGCATGTGCACATGATAACGAAGCTACATAGCAAATATGAGGCGCGTAGGTATGAAGGTGAAAAAGTTTTTCGAGTTACAAGGAAAAAATGGGAAATTCTGAGTCCGAAAGGGGGAGATAATCCATGATGGAGGGTCGGATGCAAAAATCCGAATTCACTTTGCACATCTGCACATGATAACGAAGCTACATAGCAAATATGAGGCGCGTAGGTATGAAGGTGAAAAAGTTTTTCGAGTTACAAGGAAAAAATGGGAAATTCTGAGTCCGAAAGGGGGAGATAATCCATGATGGAGGGTCGGATGAAAAATCCGAATTCACTTTGCGCATCTGCACATGATAACGAAGCTACATAGCAAATATGAGGCGCGTAGGTATGAAGGTGAAAAAGTTTTTCGAGTTACAAGGAAAAAATGGGAAAGCTGAGTCCGAAAGGGGGAGATAATCCATGATGGAGGTCGGTCGATGAAAAATCCGAATTCACTTGCGCATCTCACATGATAACGAAGCTACATAGCAAATATGAGGCGCGTAGGTATGAAGGTGAAAAAGTTTTTCTAGTTACAAGGAAAAAATGGGAAATTCTGAGTCCGAAAGGGGGAGATAATCCATGATGGAGGATCGGATCAAAAATCCGAATTCACTTTGCGCATCTGCACATGATAACGAAGCTACATAGCAAATATGAGGCGCGTAGGTATGAAGGTGAATTTTTTTTTCGAGTTACAAAAAACGTGACGGACGTACGCACGGACGGAGGGAGGGACGGACGGACGGACGGACGGACGGACACCCGTGACGAAAACAATATACCCATTTTTTTTTCCTAAAAATGTGGGTATAATTAACCCTCAATAGTCCATGCCAGTAATTTATGTGTGCAAGGTCAGCATTTCCCCCAAAATTACCCTTTTGATGTTAATGGAATTGAAAAGTAACATGGAATAGTTCAGGGTGAAAGGTTATCTCACCACCAATGGATTCTCATCGAGTAACTGAGTGGTGAATGATTAACGTTTCCTCACATATGAGACACGCCATGGGATTTTGTACCTTCGGACATCAGCGTAATTTCAATAAATATGTTTACAACATTTACAATATTTTTCATAAATAAAGTCAACAATTGATAATATTTTCAGAGTACAGTCGCACCTGGGAATAGCGACCACCTGTCCACATCGGCCAGTTAAAAACCCTCCCGTCCAATTTTGTTCTTTATAAGACCTTGGAATAACGACCACCCCCGAACTGCGACCAGCGACCAGCTATTTTCATTCCCACACGGCATTTTTGTATGTGAACAGCGACCATGTCATGTTTTTGTCGGCAAACAAAAATAGCACCACAATCGCTATTTTCCTTTCATCAAAATCTGGTCGCTATCATCTGAATTGCAACTGGTCGTAACCAATTAGTCATCAATTACATTCGCATTCTTTTGAAAACATTTACCTTGCCCGATATGGTCGATGTCATTTTGGCGACATTAAACATTTTCCATGAAAAATATTGCATAACTCCATTAACAGTAATTCCCGATATGTATTCCGTGTCGTGTATTCCAATAGGCATAATGCAATTCCGCGCAAGTCATAAAACTCCATCATTAGCTGGCAAACTGTGTTTACACGATGCTGATTCGTCTACAGTGACAAGACTAAGACTTCCCGGCTCATTGCATTAGCAGCCAG
>JAQRGA010000199.1:0-84408 GCA_029237695.1 Conchocele bisecta
AGCCACCATGGGCTGGCTTGAAGTCCTTGGTTGACGCGGTATCCCTCGGTCTCCATAGGCGGTGACGCAGCACGCCGTAACTGCATTGTGGAGGTAGCCACCATGGGCTGACCTGACATTGTCAATTTCCGGCGGTATATCGCGGTCTCCACCTTCGGTGATGCAGCCCGCTGTCGGTTCTCAATCTTCTCTCTTCTCCCTCTCGAGCTTGTGGAAGCAGCCACCATGGGCTGGCCTGAGATCTTTGGACGATAGCGGTATACCGGGGTCTTCACATTGTGTTAAGCACACCCACCCTCGTTCCTTGAACTGTTGTGTCCGACCAGGCTTACGAGCAAGCACGCATACTAACAAAAACAACATCACCAGTTTTCGTCCTTTTGTTTATTCCTATAAAAACGTTACATTCATACATACAACTCATAATAATGTTGTCATGCTGTTTGTTGCTAATATTGACTCAACCCTTGCACATTAGTCTGATCACTAAATGTATCTTGTTAAATAACAAAACTACTGTTTTAATGTGAATATTATTTTGGCGAACAGTGAGGATTTTGATGGGATGATTGAGTTGTTTCATCTAGATCGATATTGTTGGCAATACCTACTAAAACTAGTGTTTGGCGTTGAAGGGGTTGAATATGTGTTAGCATTTACTGATAGTATAGACAGATACCATGCAACTGTTATATACTGTATACATGACAGCCGGCTACAATAAAATGCAAGTACAGCGGAACCTCGGTATGCCGAACACCATCGGTACCATCAGAGTGTTCGTTATAGCTGTAAGCAATCAGTCACAAGCATGGAACTGTTGGAAGAGCTGGGCTTTGATTTGTAAAGTGGAACCTCTCTATACCGAACACTCCGATGGTACCCGTGGTGTTCGGTATAGTGAGATTCAACTGTATTAAAATAATTGAAGCAAAGTGGACTCGTACCCTGCTGTCATGTACACTCCAGTGACAACACATGTATATATTTCCTATTATGTGACATGTATTTTTGTGACTAAAAGGAAAATAAATATAAACAAAAATTGTATTGGTGAGCGGTTGTTCAGAAAAAAAAGTCCCGCAAAATCACCCTTGGAGAAAGTGTATAATTTGCATAAAAACCAATATGGCCGCCCGCATCCACCACCTGGACAGTGACAAATATGACATATGTAATTTTTATCATCATGTTGACATCCAAATTAGTAAATATAATATTCTAAAACACATTAAAAGTATTTTATCCTGACATTTGTATATTTAAGGTTCATATATCCCATGTGGCCGCCGTATTTTAACATTCAGCTCCCATAAAACAACCATGTCTCGCTTACATTTTTAGATCTTGTCAATGTTATACGAACTTACAGGCAACATGTTTATTATGCTATTACTAATCATTTGTATATTGTCAAACACCATAGAGGATATTCCATCGTACATTTTGAATAGCGGGAAATAATACACGAGTGTGCGTCGGCTTCCGCGTAAGCAACGAGTGAGCGTAGCGAAAAAGTTGTTTGCACGGATGCCGACGGACACTATTGTATTATTTCCGCTATTCAAACATGTACGATGGAATATCCTATTTATTACACTTCCACGGCGGATACATATGCACATTTAGTCTATTTTTGGGATTATAATCAATGAATTAATTGTGATGTGCGCATGAATAGTTATACAATGACGTGTTTTCCCGCGTTTTGACGTTACGTTGTGTGACGTCAAATGTGACGTCATGTAAACTTTTTGAAATCCAAATTACACAGCTGTTTCTATGAACCAGATATAATTATTTGAGTGCATGTTTGGAATTTGTTCAATCACATTAACATTCTAGATCAGTCGAGACCCTTTCCAAATTTTCAATAACTTTATTTTGACTGTAATCACAATTAAACAGTTTGCATGGTAGCTCGTGGTTTTCAAGAAAACAGGCGCGCAATTACGGGTGTTCTCTTCACGGTGTATTATTTGTAAGGAGTTGATTACGGGTTTTCTCTCGCAGTGAAACCCGTGCAAATTATTTGCAAGAGTGTAATAATATAAACTATACAATTGTAGAACTGGTGATTGCAATAAGACTTAAGTGCATGCCATGTTATACATGTTACATTTCATCTGTGTTGTATTTGGATATTACAGACATTGTAAATATATCACCAATATAACAATACTGATAATACTCATTGAATTTGGGGCCGGCTGACAAAATATACATCATGTTATATGTCCCCACACTAATAGGCAACGAATTGTTAATTCGTGGGAACGAATTGTTAAATTGAGGGAACTAATTGTTATTTAGTGGGAACGAATTAATAAAAAAAAGAATTCTACGTCCCCTGCGGGGCTCCGTAAGTATGCACTTTTCTGTCTGAGAATTATTTTCAGAGAGCAGTGTGCATATTTAGGTCGTACATTTCCGCGGTTTAATCCCTACTCAGTGACCGACTTATGTTAGTTGGATCGATAAGTACAACAACAGTGTAGTTCCGGCGGACATCATCGAATATGGAACACAGGCGTCCCGAAGGGGGCAGTCACCAGTTCATTTTAAATTATCAATTTCACGCATGAGAATGCATTTATAGAGAATAGTAGGTTAGTGCCGTGAATGGGAAAAATATCTGGCAAGGCTTAGGAAACGGGATGGGCGAGGCTCTGCCGAGCACATCCCGTTTCCGTGCCGCGCCAGATATTGTTTTCCATTCACGGCACTAACCTACTATTTTATTTATCCCGTCAACACATACAAATGGCTTTAAAATGCAAAGAAATAATCCCAGCAACCGCACTTATTCATACGCAGTGAGTAGGTCTTACTGACAGGATATCAAAAATGTTTCACGGCATCGTGTTTCACTGCACATACGCACTGTGTTGACAGGATAAAATGCAATATTCTAAATAAGTGGGCAGACAGCAAAATGTGTTCGACATTTGTGATCAAGACACACTAGAAGCTTTTACCTCCATACAAATATGCTGCTCTATTAGGGATCCTTACCTATTCAGGAATGTGAAATATCTCGGTGCAGCCTCCGCGTAAAATTATCAAATTATGAGGTGAAATGTCCACTTTGAGACCATGCCGTGCCACGTCACTTGCAGAACTAGATACTGAAAGTTGCATGTTTTCTCAATCATCATCCAGAGGCAAATGTACTGTCATGTTACAAACCAATTCCCATCTATATTTTCTGGAATAAATTATTGTTTGAAACTCCCAGAAAAAATCTGCTGTTTTGATTATGTTTTGTCACAACATACCCTCAATTCGTATTTGTCCATTTCTCACCAATGGGAACAGGTCAGACACAAAATGTTCTGTTTATCAGAGACATCATCTGAGACATTTTCTGTCAAAATGAATTCACCATTATCCCACGTATTGATTGGCGTTATTATACATTTTATATCAGACGTAAATTTCCACACTGATATCAGGGGCGAATACCGTGTTTCTTTAAAAAGTTAACGGACAATACTATTTATTCTCTGTATTTATTTTTGATGTGCAATGATCATACTTTATAATCTGTCGAAAATATTATTTTTTCAGGTGACACATTTAATTAGTATAAATAATTAAAAAATATCATGCCTCATTTGCATATGAAAATAGCCCGATACCACCTCGCGTCACTATCAGTAAAATAAATATTACTAACTGATTATATATGTATAGCGGACACTCGTGATTTTTAGAACTGGTGGAATAGTGAAACCAGTAACCCCAGTAAACGCAACAGCCCATGGTTTAATTACTTATATTTACACTGCATTTTCTTATAGTTTAAAAATGTAAATAACGAAATATGGCGGTAAAATTAACATTAACCTAGTTTTACCTCATTTTGTCGCAATTCCTGGAACAGCAACGTTGTTAACTTTAACCAATCAACGACATCGTACGGAATACGTCCAATGGGCGTTGTATAGGAAGGCTAATATTTGAATGTTTATACAAGTAGTATGAAACCAGGTTTCGGAGTCAATTTCCAAAATATTTCGTGTTTTTCTTTACTCATCCCCCAGCTCTTTCTTCCCCCCATGTTAAATTCCCATAGGAAAATCATTTTTCAGCAATAAAATCATTAAATTGAATGTGTTTAATAGCTAAATGTTTGTCGGCAGCAAAACGTGGAACAGACAGTCGCAATATAGGGCGACATTCTGATTCTCAATCGCGGAAGCATAAACATAACTGTGTACATGAAGGCTTGCCTTTGAACATTTGTGTAAAGCGGGACTTCTCTAAACCGGACACGGAGACAATTCAGTTGCCCTTCATCGGCATGTTACATTGCCATGTATATAGATAATACCAGGCTAGTGTCTTTTGATATGAAGTTTATCAGGCCAGGCTAGGAAACGCGTAGGAATTCCGAGGCTTGCCGAGGAATTCCTACCGTTTCCGAGCCGAGCCTGATAAACTTGATATCGAAATACACTAGCCTGGTATTCTATTTATCAGGTAACGTTTTATGCTCGAAAATGACATTATATGACGTCGTATTCTATGGACAGAACGCGGACTTGTTACGTTGGCGTCATTACACAGCGTCATTCGGTAACGCCCTCCCGTGACGTCATCCGACCAATGGAACGTCAGTTTTCACTTCGTTGTAACCCTGATGTTTATATCAGGGCAATGTCTGATACAACAATATGTTATCAGTCAGTACGTATTCGGTCAATGCAGGGCAGGTTACCTGATAAATTGCCATGTATATCCGATAATAACGTCTGTTCAGGACCTCTTCGTTCCCGTGTCTGTCTTGAAGTTGTAATCTATTTTACAGTGGAACCTCTCTAAACCGGACACGCTAGGGACCTCCCATCGTGTCCGATTTAGAGAGGTTCCGCTGTATATGCATCCGGTAACTCGATGCATTGAATTACTGTACACTCACTAACCGATAACTGTATCCGGTATTGTCTAGATACGCATATCCGGTCACAATTATCGCTGTCGTTCTACTGGTCGAACGGCGTCACATGACTACACCGTCGCAACGTAAACAAGTGTGTGCTCTTATAAGTGAACAAAATGTCGTATTTGTCCGTCAACCAGCATAACACACTACCTGTAAATATAGTATATTGTCAGTATCTTGTGTTATTACGTTTATCAGGCTCGGCTCGGAAATGGCAATAACGTGTCGATGAGTATGGGAATTCCAACACGTTTCATAGCATTGCCTTATACAGTGGAACCTCGCTAAACCGGACACCCTGGGAGGTCCCCATGGTGTCCGATTTAGAGAGGTTCCACTGTAAATCAGGAATATGACCTCGCCCATCCCGTTTCCTAAGCCTTGCCATATATGTTGTCCCATTCACGGCACTAACCTACTATTCTCTATGTATAATGTCATTAGACCCAAGTACGCAATTTAAGTTAGATAATGATTGTCACTCGTTGATTCTCCTACTTGCGTTTACAGTGTATGAATATGAAAACCACATCGATCCGCCACTCTTTGCATGTCAACATGTGGGTTAAATAATGTTCGGTGTGCACTACTTTGTATTATGTAGTCACAGATGAGAGCGCGCATGCGCACAGTCTGATCAGCGCCTACACTGTGAATCATTCAGTCACTGCAGTAATATACCTCACTAATTTATAATTAGAACGGAATTCAACAGTGTCACTATACAAGATGATCAGTATGTTACAATTCAGTTGATTGCAAAAGCGGAATGTCTACTAAGTTTTCTCTTTTGCAGATGCACATTTCCATGTATTTATGTCGTTTTTATTCGTTTTCCGACGCTCTTGGAAAAAACAAAACTCAAAATTTGAGTTTTAGTTTTTTCCAAGGTTGTCTGAAAACGTAAAAACAAACGGCACAAATAAATGCAAATACGCATCAGTCTGCATCTGCAAAAGAGAAGGGGAAGCTTAGTCGATTTTTATTTTACATAACATGGTGCAATAACACAGTGTACTAAACATCACAATACATATAAGCTAACAATTGTGTCGATATGATATTTATTAATCCAGTTCACGGATTTCATATGAAACTCGACACAATCTCGTTTCTAATGAAATAAGTGAACTGGATTATTAATAAATATCATAAATAATTATGTTGCCGTATACGATACATAGTAGATAGATAACTGAACATCAGTCATAATTTAATATCATTATATTTATTAAACATTTAAACGAGTTTACTGATTTCATAAGAAACGTGTCTATGCCGAGTTTCTTATGACAACAGTCAGCGAGTTTAAAGGTACATACTCACTCAGTATAGGCACACAATGTTCTTTATAGGAATTCAATAAGTGTATAATTATTCCACCAGTTCAAAAAATTACAAGTGCCCGCTTTACAGATATAATCATTTAGTAATATTTGTTATACTGAGAGTGACTTGCGGTAGTATCAGTCTATTGTCATATGCAAATGAGGCATGATATGGTTTATCAAGTTTTATTTACTTATACTAATTAAATGCGTCATCTGAAAAAAATATTTTCGACAGATTATAAAGTATGATCTTTGTGCATCAAAAAATAAATACACATAATAAATAGTAATGTCCGTTTAACCTTTTAAGGAAACACGATTATCACCCTTGATATCAGTGTGGAAATTTACGTCTGATATATAATGTATAATAAGTCCAATCACTACGTGGGATAATGGTGAATGAATGTTTATTTTGCGAGACAATGTCTCAGATGATCTTTCGGATATAAAGAACATGTTGTGCCCTCTGAGTGGGCATGTACCTTTAACCCTTTCAACCCTAAGGAACTGGAATGGACTGTGATATGCTAATGTTCCGACCAATCCAATGGTCACAAAATGATTTTCAGATTCGTCCATTTATGAAAAGGGGATGTTTTTGTTCCAAGAAATATGAAAATCACTTGCAAAAAGTGCAGATCCTGATGAGACGGCTCGTTACGAGCCGGCTCATCCGGATCTGCACTGTTTGCATAAACCGATATAGCAGGCTTTCGGGTTCAAAGGGTTAATACATATCATATTGAATCAAGACAAATGCTAGATTGTATGTATTATACACGTACAGCAACATCCGTGACAGCAGTACTGATCATCTAACATTATCGTTTCCATATTTATTACACGAGCGTAGCAATTTATTACACTGTGTTATTACACTGTGAAAGCCAATGTTTTTCTCTATTCTGTTCCCAGCGGCCCCTATAATAAACGGATCGTATTATTTTGTACCTAAGAAAATGTGCGATATTTGTGGAAAACTATCACAAAATTCTGATAGTCTCCGTAGAATTCCGCATTTTCTATGAATTATTCGTCAACTTTCGTCAAATTTCTACGTAATTTACAGAAATATCAAACCTTCTGCAAATATACAGTAGAACCTCACTAAATCGAACCTTCTGTAAATATACAGTAGAACCTCACTAAATCGGACACGCAGGCCGTCTGTGTATGCTTAATGTTATGTGTTTCATTTGTTTGTATTTATGATGATGCTGCCTGTTCAAGTTCGCAAAGCACAGCCTCACACCGTGACATCGTCAAATGTCTGATTTACAGTCACTGTGCAATCTCTCTAAGCCGATCACCCTGGGGACCTCTCAGTGTCACATGTACTGGGGACCTCCCAGTGTCACATGTACTGGGGACCTCCCAGTGTCACATGTACTGGGGACCTCCCAGGGTGACCGGTTTAGAGAGGTTCCACTGTATTTCATGGAAAAATCGCATGTACTGTCCTTTCCACGTTTTTCTGCCGACGAACTTTTGGCTATTAAAGACATTAAATCTAAAAAATATTTAAAAGGAAGTACTTTTTCATCAATAACAAAAAAGTCACTCCTCACCACCACCCTCTCTAAACAATAACAATAACAAAAAAATAACAATAACAATAACAAAAAAAGTCACCCTGCCCAAAAAACATATTTGATGAAATTCCATCACATATTGATTTTATTGCGAATTTGACTCCGAAACCTGGCGAGATAGCGTGAAAATGATGTACCTAAGAAAATAAAAGTTAGATTTTGAAAATCGGTCCACAAATAAAAAAATAGATTTAAAAAAAATCTATTTTTAGCCCCCATGTTAAATTCCCATAGGAAAATCGTTTTTTCGCAATGAAATCAATATTTGATGGAATTTCATCAAATATGTTTTTTGGGCAGGGTGACTTTTTTTGTTATTGTTATTGTTATTTTTTTGTTATTGTTATTGTTTAGATTTACATGTAATGTGTTTAATAGCCAACAGTTCGTCGGCAGCAAAACGTGGAACAGACAGTAGGTACAAAATCGCATGTCGTGTCACATACACATGTAGTCATTGGGTCAAATGTCTGTCAGAGATAATTACGTGACCTTGTTTAGTGGCGGAACAGCCATCTCGGACGGGACCTTATATGCTCGTGTTTCTGACAGTGTTTAACCTCGCGGCCCTTGTTTGCCTGTCCGTGTACCATATACAACTTGTGCAGGATTTGCAAACAAAAACGGTATGAACTATTTTCTCTGATGTTGGTTGTGGATATTTTTATTCTTAAAACAGGTTGTAAATGCACCGGCATGGTATAATACAGTCGAACCTCTCTAAACCGGACATAGCGAAATGTTAGTTTTGCTCAATTCTGATCGGATTCATAGCCATTTATCTCCGATGTTAATGTCTGTTCGTGATCGCAAAGCATCCACGCGTGTCATGAAGTAGTCATATGTAAGGTTTACAGCGGAACCACTCTAAACCGGACACCCTGGGAGGTGGAACATCTCTAAACCGGACACCCTGGGGACCTCCCAGGGTGTCCGGTTTAGAGAGGTTTCTCTGTACACGTACATGTATAGCCTTCGCGGTTTGGTTGACGTCATGAGACCGGCCGTGTGATTTTGTAATTAAGAACATGTGCGATATCTCATGAAAAATATTCACAAAATTTACGATATTTTCCGAAAATGACATCGGAAGGTGACGAAATTTTCATAGCAAATGTGGAATTCCATTCCACATTTGCTATGCAAATTTCGTCATCATTCGACGTCGTTTACAGAAAATATCCAAGTTTCTGTAAATATTTTTCATGAAAAATCGCACTTGCTCTTAGGTACAAAATTACATGACGTGTCACATATCACAGGCATTCGGCGTGTTTCGGCTTTCATCGGTGCAACTCTATATATATATGAACAAGGCTTCTAACTTTGGTCGGACAGGACCTCGTATCATAACAAAATAACATGTTTAAAATTGTAGCATTTTTCTAGATATGTATTTGCAGAATAACGATAATTCTCAAATGATCATATGAACTTGCCACTACAATATTGACGTTAGAGCCTTAAACACTTTATTCCATTTGTTATGATACGAGATTGTGTCCAACCTACGAAAAACAGCTGTAATTCGATATTCTTTGCATAATTATGTTCTAACTATGCTATTTTAGCAAGATAACAATAATTCTCAAATGAACATGTGAACTTTCTGGCAAAATATTCACATTAGCGTTAATACAATCGCAGAATTTGTTATGATGCGAGGTCGTGTAACCACAGTTAGAAGCCTTGTTCATATATATAGAGTTATACCGATAAAGCCGAAACACGCCGAATGCCTGTCTCAACTGAGATTTTGTATCTACGAATAATTCCAGCACAAAAATATTTACACAATTCCCTAGCATTTGATTGGCCCGTAGCAAGTCTCTGTCCATCATTTATATCCCAGTAAGCTCCCACGCTGAACTACTTTCCGTAACCGAGAGGCGCAGTTAAAATAATTCTTAAGAAAACGGAAAATAAACACATTTTCTTGATGAAATTATTTCAAATGCTGGAATTATAAGGAATGAATGGCCTTTTTGTTGAATTTATCGGGGATATGAACGGGAAAAGTCGCGGGAATACTGGACGAGGCCTTCCGGCCTTCGGGGATATGAACGGGAAATGTCGCGGGAATACTGGGCCTTCGGGCCTTCGTCCAGTATTCCCGCGACTTTTCCAAGTTTATACCCCGATAAATTCCACAAAAAGGCCATTCATTCCTATAATGTGCGATGCTTTATGAAAAATATTAATTTTACAGAAATTGTGATATTTTTCGCAACTGATATTATTAAAATTTGACGATATTCTCAGTGAGATGCGTAAATCTATTCTGAATTTGCACTGAATATTTCGTCAACTTTCGACGTCATTTACAGAAACTTAAATTTTAATGCTTAATATTAAATTTGGTAAATATTAATTAAATATAAAACGACGCACATTCTTAGGTAAAACGTCATATGGCTTGTCTCATATACTTGTACATGTCTCATATACTTGTACATGTCTCATATACTTGTACTTGTCTCATATACTTGTACATGTCTCATCATGTCTCATATACTTGTACATGTCTCATATACTTGTACATGTATGTACGAGTGCACCAGAGCTCCAGATAAGCTGCGTATTTGCTTAAATACTCAATTAAAATTGCCAAAAACCCAATTCAAATCAGAAGTAATAAAACATTTGAGGCGCCTATATCATGCTACATGAAACAATAAACAGACCACAAATATAGCATATTTGACTTATTTTCCATGAAAACACATCTTGGTATTTCATTAGAATTGTCTCAAAGGAGACAATTCTAATGCAATTCCAAGACATGTTTTCATTTAGAAGCAAACTATTAACTAATTGCTGTCTGTTGATGTCTAAACAGTAGTGTAATTTAATATTACCTAATTAAAATGTTGAAATACCCAATTGCTTCAGAAATGATGGAGTGACAATACTCAATTACTAATTCCTTATCTGGAGCCATGTGCACTATTGTGTTATCTGTCATACGTACATGTACATACATATTTGTGTAGTTTACGTGTACACGCTTGTAGATAGTTATATTGTAAGACTCGTGTGAACGATGTAAACGAGGTTTCATACTTCATGAGCAGTCGGGATCTTCAATTAACAAACTGGCCTATACCATTTGAAATGATTTTTTGTCATTCATCGTCAAACGAATATATAGTAGCATTGATTGTCATTTAAACTAATATTAGCATTCCTTTCTCAAGCAATAGCTGCATCGTTATTTATCAAATTAACGTTACTATTCCTAGTCAAATTCATACCTTTATTTCATTGCCAAATAACAACAGTCTTAGACTATCATTGCCATTCCTTGTCAAACTAATGTCGTTTATGTTATTATTATTATTATTATTATTATTATTATTATTCCCAGGGTATGCACTGATCGCCGTCAATTCAAGTTATAAACGATGAAATATGTAGTTAATATATGTTGCTATATTTTATATTCTAATGCACTCTATACATATCACGCAATCTGATTGGCTGATGTTCATACATTACTATCGTAATCGTGTTGGAACTATTTTCTTCATAGAACATATTATTTGTGTGATCCGTCCGGTATGACCTGCTTTTCAACTAGACTCGATAAAGTTTGCAAAACAGTAAAGGAGTGCATTAGAAATAGGTTAACCGCATTGTAATTTTGAAATTTACGGCGTATATTAGAAAATGATAGGTCGGAAAACATGTCTGTTTAAACGCGTCTCCATTAAACAGATTTTCCGACCTATCATTTTCTGAAAAACGCCGTTAATTTCAAAAGTACAATACAGTTAACCCTATATTATATTCCTTATTCTCTCAGTTCGTAACATAGACGAATACAGGAGGAAATAAACGAGTACATACTCAAGACACATACGACATGAATAAGATACATAATGCAACAATGTTTCATGTAACATGATTAAGTTTCTAATAACACATAATGATACTAATGTATGGGCACCGACTGAAGACAGGGACATTATGACGTGTGTAGACGGCTTAGTATCCGGTGAACCCGCGCAACAACGCTGTCTGATCAGTAGCCTATTTCACAAACATTGCAAAGTATACTTTTCTAGCAAAGTATACTTTGAGGGAGACATTTTCAATTTTAGGATAAATTTATTAATTTTTATTATACTGAATTTATTACATTATCACAGCCATTTTGGCTGTGATAATGTAATAAATTCAGTATAATAATTCTGCATAGTTTTAATCATCAAATATATGCAGTCGTTAGTTCTATATGAAATAATGCATTTTATGAAAAATAAATGATTACTCCCTCAAAGTATACTTTGCTAGAAAAGTATACTTTGCAATTTTGATGAAATCGGCTACAGGGCCGACACCGACTGTCATTCAGTCAACTAACCTACTGTCTGTTCCACGTTTTGCTGCCGACGAACTTTTGGCCATTAAACACATTAAATCTAAAAAATATTTAAAAGTAAGTACTTTTTCATCAATAACAAAAAAGTCACCCCCCTCCCACAATTTTTTTATTTCATGAAATTCCATCAAATATTGATTTTATTGCGAAAAAAAGATTTTCCTATGGGAATTTAACATGGCGACAAACAATTGATTTTTTTTTAATATTTTTTAATTTGTCAACCGATTTTCAAAATCTAACCTTTGTTTTCTTAATTACATCATCAAAACTCCAGGTTTCGGAGTCAATTTCCAGGGTCAAAAAACGAAAAAAAAATTGGAAATTGACTCCCCACGTTAAATTCCCATAAGAAAATCTTTTTTTCGCAATAAAATCAATATTTCATGGAATTTCATTAAATAATTTTTTTTGGGGAGGGTGTGTTGAACACAGAAACGAATATATCACACGTGTGATATATATATATATATATATCACGAATATATAACCCTAACCCCAACAAACAAACAAACAAACAAAACCATGTAATAACAATCAAACGCTATGTGTGTATATTAGTGACACATCTAAATGTTGAAATAATAAAAGATAGCCCCCACAAAACACCCTGATGTGAGCGACCTCATCAGAATTTACATATTATATACATAGAGCAATGAGTGAAACAAAATAGAAACGAGATGGCCGGGGCCCGCATGTCGCGCCCGCTGAGGCGCACGGACGTACGGCCGCCAACGTGCAGACTACATGGCGCTGTCGGCAAGCCAGCGCGACAAACAATGGCACATTTCGAATTAATGGTGACGACAAAATTATTACGAGACTATATTATTTTGAACAGCATAGTTCTGTCATTGTTGGTGTGAGTGTGTCACACATGTTCAGGAGAATGAACTGTCCAAATATTAAAGCAATCCTTCAAGTATTATTGAAGATATGACATGATGGAGAAACTGGGACAAACATTTCGACGTAAATAAATGGCTAAGTATTTCATCTTCATTTCAAATGTCACAAAGGTCAAGGTCCTGTTACTGGTGGCGCGAGTCTGTCACTGATGTCCATGTAAAGCAATTGTCCAAGTATTGAAGGAATCCTTCAAGTAATATTGAAGATATGACATGATAGAGAAACTGGGACAAAGTTTTCGACACACATGTACATGGACGGACGGACGGACGGACGTACGGACGGAACTTCAGGAGCAAAGCAATATGTCACCCTTGCTATCGCATAGGGGGCATAAACACGTTTAACACATTTTTATATCAAATGTAATAATATTGCTTTAACCCATTCAACACCACATACCTATATATATACTGGAGTTTGCAAACAGTGTAGATCCAGATGAGCCGGCTCGTAACGAGCCGTCTCATCAGGATCTGCACTGTTTGTGACAAAATTTATATTGTTACCGCCAATATCTGACAACAAAATGTAAAATGTTTTAAATTTATAATGAACATGGTTAATGGAATAGTCTGAAATATAACATGGAATATTCCATCTCAGTTACTTGGTGTTGAAAGGGTTATAATGAATACAAGTGCAGGAGGCAACTACTAAGCTAAGCAGAGCAATATACGCCCGATGGTATATAGCTTTGAATGACACATTGACATTTAACATATTCGTTTAACAAGTCTAGAGTTGTTTGTCAAACATATAAGCCCCCCACCCCTTATCACAAAGACACGCAGTGGTGCAACAATGTGCATAGTGACCTCAAAATCAAACGTTTGAGCATCCTAGCACCAACTATTCTAAGGCTTGAGTTATTGAGCCGAACTCGTTTTATTGTCCAAGGTCACCCCGCGACTTTGACCTACTGACCTCAAATCAATAGGGGTCATCTGCTGGTCATGACTAACTTGAAACCAATACTGGGCATCCTAGGTCATGGCGTTCTCGAGTTATAGAGCGGCAACTGTTTTATTGTCTAAAGTCACCGCGATTTTGACCTTTGACACACTGTAGTCAAGTCAATTGGTCATACACTGGTCGTTACTGACCGGCATACCAAGTTTCAAGATCCTATGCCAAGATTATTTTGTGCGCAAACCAAATAGCTAACAGACGGACAGACGATAAGCGCCATAACATGATACGCCCCTAGTGCTGTCTGAAATCAGCTGGAATAGCTCAGTGGGTAGAGAATCGGACTCCGGATCGGGAGACCCCGAGTTAGAATCCCGCCACTGGTCGATTCGGTGTGCCCATGGGCAAGACAAGACACATTCGTGATAGCCTAGTCCTATCGGACGGGGACTTAAATAGTCGGTATCGACATGCAAGGTCATCGAGCCAGTGCCGTCGTTAAATCAAACCATTTACATTTACCCTGTGGCATGACTTTCAAATAACCCGGCGAATATGCCTGCTCTTTTCTGTTTTATTTTATCGCACTGTTATCCCCCATTCGAATATTCATGTGACATATTCGACTGGACAATATTTTATTACTTGTTGTTCAAATTTTTGTAACATGTGACACATTCGTTTTTGTTGCAATAGGTAGTGATGCCAAACGTAAACGTCACACATTTGTGTGATGTATTCGTACGTATTCTTCACCATGTGTGACGCATTCGCACGAATATATCACACGTGTGATATATTCGTTTCTGTGACATATAAGGTTCAACAGGGTAACTTTTTTGTTATTGATGAAAAAGTACTTTCTTTTAAATATGTTTTAGATTTAATGTGTTTAATAGCCAAAAAGTTCGTCGACAGCAAAACATGGAACAGACAGTAGTGTATTCTTTCATCGACTGATAGAGAATAGTAGGTTAGTGCCGTGAATGGGAAAAAATATCCGGCAAGGCTCAAGAATTACTTTATTTCTCATCAGAAGCATATGTTGTGACCACTCATTTGAACCGTCTCGCCGAGACGGTTCAAATGAGTGGTCACAACATATACTTTGGTTCAGAAATAAGGCAGCAAAACATGGAACAGACAGTAGTGTATGCCCCACCCCCCCCCCACCACCGGCTGAGGACAGGGACATTATGACCTGTGCAGCCAGCCGGCGTAGTATCCGGTGAGCCCGCGCAACAACACCGACTGTCATTCAGTCAAACTAACCTAAATAACCAATTTGACTATTGTTTGATTGTATTGCTCGATAAATAGAGAAAACCATCTAAGTTACAACCATATCCATAAAAGTACGAGTAATAGCGAATAGTAGGTAACAAAAAAGTCACCCTCCCCAATATTCCATCAAATATTGATTTTATTTCGAAAAAACGATTTTCCTATGGGAATTTAACGTGGGGAGTAATTTTCCCAAATTTTTCGTTTTTTGATCCTGAAGGATTTTGGAAACTGACTCCGAAACCTGGCGAAATAGCTTGAAAATGATGTAAACAAAAGTTAGATTTTGAAAATCGGTTTTAAAAAATCCATGTTAAATTCGTTTGTGGCTATGACAGGAGAAATTGAGAATAGTAGGTTGGTGCCGTGAATGGGTAAACATATCCGGTAAGGCTCAGGAAACGGGATGGCACATCCCGTGTCCGTGCCGCGCCAGATATGTTATCCCATTCACGGCACTAACCTACTATTCTATCTCGTCAACACCTACAAATAGCTGTAAAATTCAAAAATACAACCCCAGCCACCGGACATATTCGCGTGATGAAATAGTGTATAATTTATCATTTTAATATAACATAATTATTGTCATGGTATATAATTTCTGTCACCTGCTTTTTAAACACATTTCCTACACGTGATGACTTTTTTTACGAGTTGACGGCCTACCGTAACAGGTAGACCACAGCCGGCGGGTGCTGAAACAAATACTTGCCGACGTCCGGTCTGATGTCACGTCCCGACGGAGACGCGGTGCCGACGGCGGACACACGCACCAATCTGACGACCTGTATTTCGCTTTGGACGAGCTCAAACACATACAGGTATAGGCAAATGTAATGTTCTTCAACATGTTCTACGAAACCTGCCCATATTTTACGGCTATATAAACAATGCAAAAACAATATTTTTTTCGATAATATTAAATTATAGCAAAATTTAAAAAGGAGTCTACTTTTTATTTCGTGAAATTTGGTCCAATATTGATTTTATTACACCTGACATAAATGAAGTGAGGTATTATAATAACATATGCCAAAAAACTGAATCTCAAATCCAAGATGGCTGGCATCAATCAATCGGCAATAATAATGGACATGTAGCTGTAGAAACCAAGGTGCATGATCACGTGGTTACAACAACAACGTCGCCCACTCAAAAGTAAGTATTATTTGATATTTTCCTTAATATGCAACGGATTTTGATGAAATATGGCGCAGCAAACGCGTCTCTCTTCATGAGCTGCATTTGGTGGTCCAGGGAGCTCGGCACAGACTTGTGTCGTTTTTGTGAATAATCGATTCTTCGCAAAAACGACAGAAGTTTGGGCGAAATTAGAAGACCACCAAATGCAGCTTAACAAGACGCGTTTAATGCGCCATATTTCATCAAAATCCGTTACGTAATAAGGACAATATAAAAGAATACGTACTTTGAAACGGATGGATTCTGGAAGTTTCAGTATTTGTTGTTGTTGTTAGTACCACGTGATCATACACCTTGGAAACGCATGTCATAGAAAATAAAATCAGAATACACTTTGTACACGTACTTTCTAGATCCGATTGATTCCACACGTTCTCTTTCTTTTTTCAGGTAGATTTCACTTATATAATGTATGTAAATACCATCAGAAAATAACACCAACAAATTGACAACATAATAAAATTTATGAAAATAAAATTATACGGCATAATGAAAGGTATTGCAAATTGTCTAAAATGTAGGAACCTGGGCCCGTTTTCACTAGGAAACTTCGTACGACTAAAATGTTCGTAAGTGTAAATTTAGGATCGTCTGGAAATGTAAATTGATGAAATTTACATTTATTGAGCATAGGCTGCATATGCAGTCTATGCTCAATAAATGTAAATCCAATAATTTACAGACTGTCATAATTTTACTTACGCACTTACGAACATTTTAGTCGTACGAAGTTTAGTGAAACGGGCACCTGTATTGCAAGAGACTTTGGGGAAATGAAATGAAATGCCGCCTGCACACATTCCAACAGTTTACAAAGCATTCGACATTGACACTGGGAATGCTGACTTTAACAAATATGTTTCTGTCAGAAATACGGATCAACAGACGACCGTAGTGAATGATGAAAACTGAATGCATGCACCGTTCAGAGATACATGTATGCTGTTCAATAATAAAAGATGCATATACCAATCGCATATAATATTATAAAATATATCTGAATGTGATCAAATTGTGCCACATTGTAGCATTTAATCAGCTTATTTATGCCAAAATCCACATATTTTATTATGACGTACGCAAGGCTAAATTTGACGTGAATTGCGCATTAGCCACGTTGTCGCGCTCGGCTATTCACGATGGAACAAAAGCCTTTGTCTTGTATTTTATTTTTACTTTTTCTTCAGCCAGACGTGCCATGCAACAGTACCAGCCTGAAGGAACTGTTAGTGAAGATACTCACAGTTGAGATTCGTGTAACTAATGACGATGGGTTCCCGACGAACGGACGGGAAGCCCGACAGACGAACGCCGCCGGAAATGAACTGGCGCAGATATTTAGTGAAATCGCCAAGTCAGAGGTACGGTGTGTGTGCGTGTGTGCGTGTGTGTTTGTGATAGTGTGTGTGTGTGTGTGTGTGTGTGTGTGATGCTTTTCGGGTTCATGAATCTCTTTAATTTGACACCACGGGTCGTTGCACAACTCCATGCAACAATCTCTTTAACTCGGTTATGTTTCGAGTGATTTCTTTGTTTCATTAGGAGTACTCTGTGAAAATGTGTACGGTTGGGTATCATACTTTATGTACAACTGCATACAGCAATCTTGTTTATCGTGGGCTTACATTGTGTCTGGTTTGGAGTAGTTCCACTATGATGGTACTCTGATATGCTGTCCGGGTTTGGTACAACTTCACACAACAGTCTGTTGAACTGAGAATAAGCTGCCAGTGTGTTCGATTTAGAGTGTTTCCGTAGTAAAAATGGGGCCGTTTCACTAAACTTCGTACGACTAATATTTTCGTAAGTGCAAAATTATGATGGTATTTAAATTCCACATTAACAATATGTGCTTGTAAACACTTATGCAGCCTATGCTCAATACATGTAAATCCATCAATTTAAATTTTCACAGACGATCCTAAATTTGCACCTTGGAACATTTTAGTCGTACGAAGTTTAGTGAAACGATCCCCAGATTATCGCACTCCATATCACGTTCGCATGCTTTGCTATGATAAACATACACTTTCATTTGTTTTATATGACCCGTTTCACTAAACTTCGTACGAATAAAATGTTCGTAAGTGAAAATTGAGGATCGTCTGGAAATTTAAGTTGATTGATTTTCATTTATTGAGCATAGGCTGCCTATGCTCAATAAATGTAAATCAAATAGTTGTTAATGTGAAATTTACAGACTATCATACTTGTGCACTTACGAACATTTTAGTCGTACGAAGCTTAATGAAACAGGCCACAGGATCGGAAAATTTGAGGTACATATCAGGTACTGTTTGAACAAATGTATTATATATCAAACCGTTGGCCAATCCAGGTTTAATGCATACAAACATTGTTGGATGAGGAATAAAGATAAAAGAAGTCTCAACTGTCAATAATAATGTTTTATCGTATTTTGCACACGGACGTTATAGTTGTATACGCAATACACGATCTTGTTCTGATTTATGGCTGCAATTGGAGAAATGGGGCTTATGTGTTATGTGACCAGTGTAGCCCCAGATCAGAAGGTGCATCCGCGCAGTATGATTAGGCCATACACTGTTTGCCATTCAGTCAGTAAATCACCTCTCCTGCTTCTAACAAACAGTGTATTTTCATACCAGACTGCGGGAATGAGCTAGAAGATCAGGATATAGAGTGACCAGTAGCCTATTTCACCAACATTACAAAGTATACTTATCTAGCAAAGTATAATTTGAGGGAGAAATTTACAATTTAAGGATACATTTATTAATTTTTATTATACTGAATTTATTACATTATCACAGCCATTTTGGCTGTGATAATGTAATAAATTCAGTATAATAAGTATGCATACTTTTAATCATCAAATATATGCATTGTTAGTTAGTATATGAAATAATGCGTTTTGGGAAAAATAAATAATTACTCCCTAGTATACTTTGCAATTGTGATGAAATCGGCTACAGAAATGCGATAAGTCCGATTTCTCTAACTAGAGCCGCATTTGTCGGGTTCATACCAACGTGCTGTCGAAACATGTAAGACATTCCATTGACATCGTAAGACATCATATCTATCATTAGAAAACAAAATTAACCTACATGTACTACATCAAATAAATTACAGATATAGATATAGGCGAAGTTCCAAGAATGTACTTTATCTATTGAGATCGGGGGCCGTTTCACTAAACTTCCTACCACTAAAATGTTCGTAAGTGCAAACTTATGATAGTCTGTAAATTTCACATTAACAATGTTTTCTTGTAAATAAGTATTGGATTTACATTTATTGAGCATAGGCTGCATATGCAGCCTATGCTCAATAAATGTAAATCCATAAATTGACATTTACAGACGATCTTAAATTTGAACTTACGAACATTTTAGTCGTAAGAAGTTTAGTGAAACGGGCCCCAGTGATTTAGCCTACTGAGTTTGTATCGCTGATGTCATATTTATCTGGCAATCCCCCCGGGAACAACCTTATACAAACACAACACTCACTTATATTTAGCATTTAATCAAGCAAAATACTAGTACATCATTGTATCGTATGTTATACAAGTATGCGACGCCACATTTGAGAAACACTCATTTCTTACTATAAACACATACAATCCAATAACCTGTCCTAAATAACTACATCATTAAATTAATTCCTACCATATTACCATTGCGACACAAATATGTGTCGTTCTAGTGTCGGTCAACACTTGAATGACAAGATACCGCCAGTGGTCACACCTAGTGACCACGCTTGGCGCGAAAACGCGCACGACTGAACACGCGCAAGCGCGTTACCATATTAGTGGGGCGGATATGTAACATGTATTGGTGGAGTTGTGCACTTCTGGTTAGAAGCATGAAACTTTGGCCTGTGGTAGTTTTGGGTATGCTGATTCCAAAAATTGCGGGAACCACGATGGCAATCCAGCGGTTCTCACCTAAAATTAGGAAATTCAAAATGGCCGCCGCAAAAACATTTTTGCCCATTAAACAGCTCTAAGTAGCCTGATTGCCCTAACCTTGATGTCTATACCTATGTTTTCGAGGTCGAGGAATCCAATAAAAACACAGAGAAGACTCATAACCTACATCTTCATGCTGAAAATTTCAAAATATTGCTGTTATAACACTAATTTTTGTATTCATATACTGTACTTAACTAAGCCGGAAATAGGAGCATGCTGGAAACTGGTGCATTTACCATAATATCACAATCCATTAATTTTCATGTACTTGTATTTCTAATATTGCAATATTGCGACATACCAAATACTATGACTGGTCACCGCACAGCTGGTACATGGTGCCATGAAAAGTCAGCGGCGGGATTTTACACACCGATATCACTCCCAGGCAATGTCATTCCAACTGTAACTGATGATCAAGCGAGTTTGATACCTGCTGCCGTGAATGAAGATCAAACGCAAATGCCTTGGTTTGAAAACATGAGGACAGCTTTGGCTGATGAAAGCCAAACCTATCTAGTCAACATGAACATATCATGGTCAGCCTATTTTGCCAGCTTACAGTTGTACGTACCCAAGTCTCCTGCAATCATTGCTCTACTGCCATTGTTTCGAGATGGTGCACACTCAGCCGCTATGGTAAAGCATGGAATGCATATCATCAAACAAATCACAGTTCGTTGCAATCCAGAACAGATACCCGTTCTCACAGTTGATCAGCCATTATATGCAATCGCAAAAAGAATTCAGTGGAAATGGCCGGAGGTATATGGAGAAAAAACAATATTTCATACTGATGGGGGGTCTTCATATAGAAATGGCCATGTTGAAAGTCATGGGTGATTGGCTTGATGGAAGTGGTTGGACCTATGTGATTACTTCAGCCGCTGTTACATCAGAGGGGCGTGCCGACGGTCTACAGAAAGGTTCACACACATCCAGAGGTCAATGGGCCCATCAGATAACAGCAGCTGCTCTGTTTGTTCTGCTACACAGGTCATATGATGAGTACCAAAAGATCACACCAGAGGATGAACAGCGACGATTTGATGAATGGTGCAATGAGATGGCGTCTGAGCATCCTCAGTTTGATTACTGGTTCAGAGTTTGGCAGTTAGAAATCCTATTCCTACAGTTTCTTAGATCGCAACGTCAACAGAGTTTTCTTCCATATGTAGAATCACTTGGGAGGATTATTCCATGGATGTTCGCTCTTGACCACTACCATTATGCTCGCTGGATGACGGTTCATGTAAGAGATCTACTTGCCCTAGAAGTGAACAGCCCTACAACTCATGCAGAATTCCTCAACGGCAACTTTGTTACGCAGAAAACAACTCACAAGTTCTCAGCACTAGCCCATGACCAAGTCCACGAACAGCTCAATGCAATGGTGAAAGGAGATGGGGGTGCCATAGGTGTCACAGAAAATGAAGCCGCCCTGACACGGTGGATGGTGGCAGGCCCAGAAACAGCTAGACTATTGACGGAGTTTGATGAAAAACATTCCATGAAAAGGGACATAGATCGCCACCATGAACAGATACCTAGTGTGCAAAAGAAGTTCCTATCTCGAGTAAAGAGTGTCACTGATGTGATGGAGGAAATTGGAAACCCTTTGCTGATACAGTTTCTGACCTCTACGCGCTTGACACTAAAGTGATAATGCCTGCTAGTGTGGTGAATGCAGTCCGGTCGGCAGAGGAAATCGGCAAAACACAATACCAGAAATTTGTTGTGGAGCATTTGAATGCCAATATCACTGCATTCAATGACACCATTCATAAGAACAATCTACCCTTGTTGAATTCCAGTTCAGGAAAGAAATCTGTGAAATCCTCTTCTAAAATCTCCAACCTACACAACGATGTACATCTCTTCTCAAGGATGTATATATCCTGCCAGGCTTAGAGACAGTGATATGATGCTTTCTTCAGGCATGAAAACCATGCATGGCCTCCATCATTGGCAGCGAATCGCAGCATGCACAAATCAAGCAAATCAGACTTGATGGAATGTTTGGAATCATTGGTACCTCAAGCAGAATCTGTTCCAAAAGTTGATGTAAAGATTGTTGATGGCGCTGCCCTTGTGCACTACTCGATCCAAATAAGTCAAAGGCTTGTGTAAAAACTTTCAACGACTACTCACAGATGGTGTTCCTGCCATATTTGGAACGCATGCTCCAGGATGTTGTTCGTTTGGATGTGGTCTGGGATGTATACAAGGAGGACAGCCTGAAGGCACAGACACGACAGAACCGAGGATCTGGAAACATTCTCAGAGTTGCCAACAACACAAACGTGCCTGTCAACTGGAAGAATTTCCTGCGTTGCGATTCGAACAAAGAGAGTCTGTTCAAACTTCTAGCCAGTGCAATACAAGAGTTTCAACCCCCCGAACGGAAGCTAATCATCTCAACACATGGTGAAGAAGTTGTTTCACCAACCATATCCAATCTCTCGGACTTGTCCTGCACTCATGAGGAAGCGGACACACGGCTCCTGTTCCATGCTTCCAATTCATTCAATCACGGATTCACCAAGCTGATGATACATGCTACGGATACCGATGTGGTGGTTATTGCAATTGCCATGGCAAGTGTATTAAAGGAGTGTGAAATATGGGTGGCATTTGGTCATGGGTCCAAAGTACGGTATATCCCATGTCACCAGATTTCAGCTGCATTAGGTGATGATGCATCTTGGGGTCTTCTGTTCATGCATGCAATATCAGGATGTGATACTGTTTCTGCAGAAAACAGCTTGGGCAGTGTGGCAAAGCATGCCTCAGCTTACACCTACGTTTGTTAGTTTATCTCGTGCTCCAGCTGAGATATCCCAAGACGATATGGAACACATAGAAAGATATGTTGTCCTCTTGTATCAGCGAACATCTGCACTTTGCCATGTGAATGAAGCCAGGAAGCAGTTGTTCACCAACAACCGTAAGATGGAAAACATTCCTCCAACATTACATGCACTAGAACAGCATGTGAAAAGGGCTGTTTATCAGGCAGGGCATATCTGGGGACAGTCACTTGTAGGAAAGCCCGAGGTTCCATCACCAGATATATGGGGCTGGGAGAGAGTGAAAGATGATTCCCCATGGACTCCATGCTGGTCTACTCTGCCAGAGGCAGCCAAAGGTTGTCAAGAATTGTTGAAATGTGGATGCAAAAAGGAATGCACTAGAAGATGCACTTGTGTCAAAGCAAATCTGCCCTGTACACAATTGTGCTTCTGCTCGGGACAGTGTAACAGGGAGTAAGAAGTAAATCTTGGCCATGTTAACAACACTACAGTGACATAGTGACTGGTATGTTAAGAGTAATTCAACAATATTTTAAATGGACACATATGCTGCACTCTTAGCATATAGTTCCTGCATTATTGAGAAATACTTATTCAAATGATTGATTAATTGATTATTGGTGTTTAACGGCCTATCAACAGCCAGTATAATGTAAGGCGGGTCAACAGGATGGACTATCCTGTATTCAACCTGTAAACAATTAGGGAAATTCCCGAAATCGTAGCTCAATATTTTACATAAACTATATATTCAGCCCTATGAAATTACAATATCCTGATCTGGTGTCAGGTCCATGCCACACCAGAATCAATTAGCTCACCCCAAAAGCAATACGATTAGCTTTTAATCCTATTACTTTCCTAATGGGGCATAACAGGATTTAGCTCTCAAGGACCAGGGGGCCAAAACGGTACATGAGGACCAAACCATTTAAGTCGGCATTCCGGTTAAGGATGAACGTCGTTAGATTACCCTTCGCTACTACCTCCTACCTCCCAACATATTCAAAGGAACTGCGTGTACCTGATCATTCGATGGCTGAATAGTAGAGTTAAGCATATGTGTCCCTTTAAAAGCATGATGCCACACAATTGGATCACTTAAACTCATAAAAATTGTATTGGTGCAAAGATGGCAATCTGTGTACTCACTTTGATGTTGACAGTTGTTGGAAATTGTGCTATGACCGTTTAAAAAAAATCCTTCTTGATGTAGAGTCTTCACATGTGTTTTATTGGATTGCTTGACCTAAAAAACATAGGTATAGACATCAGTATCAAGGCAATCAGGTTACTTAGAGCCGTTTAATGGGCAAACATGTGTTTTTCGGCGGCCATTTTGAATTTTGTAATTTTTAGCGAGAACCGCTGGAGTGACATCGTGGTTCCCGCAATTTTTGGAATCAGCATACCCAAAACCCCCCTAGTGCAAAGTTTCATGCTTCTAACCAGAAGTGCACACCGATTTCACATATCCGCCCCACTATATATACATATTCTTAACATTGTATCAGGTTGTCCCGCCGACCGCCAGAGAAAAATAATTTATTTCTAATTCATTACGTTCAAACGACGTAAATTTTATATTTCGATTGGGGGAACATTTATTGCTATATATGTAATAGATAATATAATACATATTCAGGCCTGGATATAATTGTCACCTGAGTCAATAGTTATATGCTACGGAGCCCCGTAGGGGACGTGGACTATTTTTTATTAATTAGTTCCCACGAATTAACAATTCGTTCCCTAAAGTTAACAATTCATTCCCTCGAATTAACAATTCGTTCCCACGATATAACGGATTAACAATTCCTTCCCGTGGGAACGAATTGTTATTTCGTGGGAACGAATTGATAACCTGAGTGAACGAATTGTTAATTCGTGGGAACAAATTGTTAATTCGAACGAATTGTTATTTCGTGGGAACAAATTAATAAAAAAAATAATCCTATGTCCCCTGCGGGGCTCCGTATATGCCTGCTTTACAGTGGAACATCTCAACACGGCACACCCTGGGGACATTCCCGGGGTATGTAGTTTAGTGCTTTACAGTGGAACATCTCAACACGGCACACCCTGGGCACATTCCCGGGGTATGTAGTTTAGTGCTTTACAGTGGAACATCTCAACACGGCACACCCTGGGCACATTCCCGGGATATGTAGTTTAGTGCTTTACAGTGGAACATCTCAACACGGCACACCCTGGGCACATTCCCGGGGTATGTAGTTTAGTGCTTTACAGTGGAACATCTCAACACGGCACACCCTGGGCACATTCCCGGGGTATGTAGTTTAGTGCTTTACAGTGGAACATCTCAACACGGCACACCCTGGGCACATTCCCGGGGTATGTAGTTTAGTGCTTTACAGTGGAACATCTAACACACTGGCACACCCATCGGGCACACTTCCCGGGCTAACCCCGGGGTATGCAGTAGTGCTTTACAGTGGAACATCTCAACACGGCACACCCTGGGCACATTCCCGGGGTATGCAGTTTAGTGCTTTACAGTGGAACATCTCAACACGGCACACCCTGGGCACATTCCCGGGGTATGTAGTTTAGTGCTTTACAGTGGAACATCTCAACACGGCACACCCTGGGCACATTCCCGGGGTATGTAGTTTAGTGCTTTACAGTGGAACATCTCAACACGGCACACCCTGGGCACATTCCCGGGGTATGTAGTTTAGTGCTTTACAGTGGAACATCTCAACACGGCACACCCTGTGCACATTCCCGGGGTATGTAGTTTAGTGCTTTACAGTGGAACATCTCAACACGGCACACCCTGGGCACATTCCCGGGGTATGTAGTTTAGTGCTTTACAGTGGAACATCTCAACACGGCACACTCTGGGGACCTCCCAGGGTATGTAGTTTAGTAAGGTTTCACTGTATATGAAATAATGTTTATTCCATATGCTTTCACAAATGTAATAACACGGTGTATTAGAAATCATAAAACACTGGTGTATAAATATACAAATGATACATCTACAGAAACACATGCCGGGTCGTCGTTACAGCTTCAACATACTGTGATGTGCTTAAGTCAAACTAGTATTTAATATCATATTTATGAAACGAGTTGGATAATCTGGCGCGGCACGGAAGCGGGATGTGCTCGGCAGAGCCTGGCCCATCCCGTTTCCTAAGCCTTGCCAGATATTCTTTCCCATTCACGGCAGTAACCTATAATTCTCTACATATACATCAGCACTGTCAGTATTAGACCGTGACTGTCATTAATAAACAGTGTGGATGTGTCTATATCAAAACACGTAATTCATAACAAAAGACAAAACAAGATATTGCATTAAATATATTAAACATGAATAAATATACAATATTCACAGGTAAAGTTTGCATGCGGACTTGAACTCACGATGATCGTCTCATTCGCAACATATGTACACGATAGGTGACGGAGGAATTTACTGTTATTTGCTTATTTAAAACTACTTGAACAATCTGTAGTTGTGTGTGAATATCACTGGTAATGACGATAACTAGCATAGTTTACTGTTCTTTGGAAATTAATTGTTCCAGCAAAGTCCCGTTATCGAAATATATACACATGTGTAATTTCCAATAACCTCCGAAGGGAAGCACATTTAATACACCTTGTTTTAAGACACTCTTTTTATTAAATTTTCGACAACATGGTCTTTATCGAAATAGTATTAAAATGTATCGGCAGTCCTATGTGACGTCCATAGTGTAGCAGTAAACCGGATGAACAATGTATATACATGTGTACTGGGCATGACGCGAAACTCAACATATTGGATAGCCTCTCATTTAATACGTATCATATGAAGCTCCACATATTAGATAGCCTCTACTCCACATATTGGATAGCCTCTCGTTTAATACGTATCATATGAAACTCCACATATTGGATAGCCTCTCGCTTAATACGTATCATATGAAACTCCACATATTGGATAGCCTCTCGTTTAATACGTATCATATGAAACTCCACATATTAGATAGCCTCTCGCTTAATACGTATCATATGAAATCACATATGAATACTATCATAGCTCTCGCATATGACGGATAGCCTCTCGTTTAATACGTATCATATGAAACTCCACATATTGGATAGCCTCTCGTTTAATACGTATCATATGAAACTCCACATATTGGATAGCCTCTCGCTTAATACGTATCATATGAAACTCCACATATTGGATAGCCTCTCGCTTAATACGTATCATATGAAACTCCACATATTGGATAGCCTCTCGTTTAATACGTATCATATGAAATCACCATATTGGATAGCCTCTCGTTTAATACGTATCATATGAAACTCCACATATTGGACAGCCTCTCGTTTAATACGTATCATATGAAACTCCACATATTGGACAGCCTCTCGTTTAATACGTATCATATGAAACTCCACATATTGGATAGCCTCTCGTTTAATCGTATCATATAAACTATATTGGATAGCCTCTCGTTTAATACATATCATATGAAATCATCTATAGTAGATAGTAGATCCTCTATTTTTGAATATTTCCAGATTGATATACTGAATAAGTACTGCACGAACGGAAGTACGGTTTGCATGCCGGGTAATTAACAAGCCATTCGCGTCACAACAGTTTCAAATTGAGTAACAAGAACGGATGCGGATGCACAGACTGATCTGGATCTACACTGGTCACAAACCACATGAGCCCCCTTTCCACATATGTGTCCGTCACTGCAGAAATGGGGCTTATTATGGGGTTTGCGAACAGTGCAGATCCAGATCAGCCTGTGCATCCGCACAGTCTGATCAGGATCTGCACTGTTCGTCATTCTATCAATGAAACACGCGTCATGCTTCTAACAAGCAATATAGAAGGTTATCGGATGACATGCGTGTGTTATTTGATCAGGAGCCACACTGATCATACAGTGACGGCTACATATAATGCTGAACAATCGTATATGATCAGAAGCCACTGATTACACACCGCATGAGCCCCATTTCCCCAGTGACGGCTACATATAATGCTGAACAATCGTATATGGGTCCATAGCTGTGAAAATAGACCATCCGACTTGTGCTATTATAGAGCCCCAAATCAGCCTGTGCATCCACGCAGTGTGATCAGGGTCGACGCATAGCAGCCCTTCAATGAACATTTCTGTTCTCAGATACTCGAGCATATGTTATTTCAATGGCATGCCTAACTGTAACCCTAATTATAACGGTAACCCTAACGCTAAACTTCAACCCTAATTAACTCACACCTAACTTTAACCGTCACTTTAACCGTAACCAAAACCGTAGCCCTGACTGTAACCCTAACCCTAAACCATAACCCTAATTAAAATTCTAATTCTTAACCCTAAACACTAACCCTAACCCATTCCTGCCTTGCCCTGTACGGACAGGGCATGCATATATAGAGAATAGTAGGTTAGTGCCGTGAGCGGGAAAACATATCTGGCAACGCTCAGGAAACGGGATGGGCGAGGCTCTACCGAGCACATCCCGCTTCCGTGCCGCGCTAGATATTTTTCCCATTCACGGCACTAACCTACTATACTATTTATCTATTCTACTATTCTATTTATCCCGTCAACACGTACAAATAGATTTAAAATGCAATACAAAATAACCCCAGCCACAGCACATATTCATACGCAGTGATTAGGTTGTATTGATAGGATATCAAAAATGTTTCACGGCACCGTGTTTCACGGCACATACGCTCTGTGTTGACGGGATAAATATCGAGTGAGTAACACGTGGCTGTGACTGGAGGAATGGGGCTGATGGGTTTTTCGTCCAGTGTAGATCCAAATTAGCCTGTGTATCCGCACAGTCTGATCAGGATCTGCACTGTTCCCTATCCCATCAATGAAACACCCATCATACTTCTTACAAGAACTATAGACCATATTCAGGCTGCAACAGTGTTCTATCTGATCAGTAGCTTCACTGGTCACACATCACATAAGCCCCATTTCTCTAGGCACATCTTCAATGTAGTCCATATTAGTATAAGCTCATACAAGTCCGATAATCCATGATTGGAAGGTGTTTGAGTGTACTACGATTGTCTCCCTTACAGTATGATACGATCTGATAGTTCTCACACAGGTATTACAGTGAAACCTCTCTAAACCGGCCACCCTGGGAGGTTGTCCGACTTAGACAGGTTTCACTGTAAATCAGACATTTGATCATTCTGAGCCATAGTTGTGTGCTGTGCAATCATGAACAGACATTATCATCACAGCTGTTTTCTTGGTGTCCGCTATAGAGAGATTTCACTGTACATGCACTAGGTCGCAGATAAGCCCAGCACGTTATGAATACGATAAGAAAACAACAACAACAACAATAACAACAACAACAATAATTGTCTACATATATTTTTATCGCATATCCATCAACACAATTGTACATGTGCATACTAATGAGTTGCTTGAACTATATAGAAGCTTTTGTAACAAGTAATGTTTATAATACTGAAAACGATACTTTCTGCGTAATAGAGGAGCTATTAATTTATTTTATTTAACTTTATTGAACTCTTATATTATTATGTATAATTGCAATCTATTGCATTAGGTGACATAGCAAATATCATTTAGCAACACATATTTTCGCAAATTCGTGTTTCGTGTTTCGCAAACTGGTTCAAAAACTAGTAGAAATGTTTTTAACCAAATTATCTTTATCAAGTCTGTGAGAATAGAGTGGAATAAAACACGACACACATTTTGGATTTTGATTGAATTTTGGCATTTGATTGGAATTTGATTGAATTTTGGAATTTGATGGAATTTTGGATGGTACGCGGCGGTGGCTGGATAAATGGGGCTTATGGGTTTTGCGACCAGTGTAGATCCAGATCAGTCTGTGCATCCGCACAGTCTGATCAGGATCTACACTGTTCGCCATTCCATCAAGGAAACGCCCGGCATGGACCTAACAAGTACTATAGATCGTTATCAGGCTATTTCATATTAAGCACCACTGGTCACAAATACAGTGACAAATATTTCACAATATCTCCAGTCACAGCCACGTATATGTCATAACAAGACAACAAGATAATATGTGGCTGTGACTGGAGAAATGGGGCTTCTGGGTTTTGTGGCCAGTGCAGCTCCTGATCAAATTGTACACTCCTGATAACGATCTACATAGCTTGTTAGAAGCATGGCGGATGTTTCATTGATCGAATGGCGGACAGTGTAGATCAAGATCTGATTGTGCAGCTGCACAGGCTGATTTGGATCTACACTGGTCCAACATCCCATAGGCCCCATTTCTCCAGTCACAGCCACATAGTATTGACATCATTGACATAGTTCGTCACCAGCTTTCAGAGAGAAAAAACATCGAGCGATCCGTACTGACAGACACTGTTGGAACGGCTCGCTCGTTTTGGAAAAAATATCTGGCCAGGCTTTGGAAACGGGACAGGCGAGGCTCTGCCGAGCACATCCCGTTTCCGTGCCGCGCCAGATATGTGTTCCCATTCACGGCACTAACCTACTATTCTATTTATCCCGTGAACACCTACAAATGGCTGTAAAATGCAAAAATAGTATTGATCGGATATCTAGGTAGATTCGGTATGTATCTGATTAAATCTCCGATATATGTGTTGACGGGATAAATAGAATAGTAGGTTAGTGCCGTGAATGGGAAAACATATCTGGCGCGGCACGGCAGAGCCTCGCCCATCCCGTTTCCTGAGCCTTGCCAGATATTTTTACCCATTCACGGCGCTAACCTACCATTCTCTATTTCTCATGTCATAGCCACAAAAGATTTTCCTATGGGAATTTAAGATGGGGGCTAAAAATATATATTTTTTTAAATATTTTTTTATTTGTCAACGAATTTCAAAATCTAACTTTTGTTTTCTTAAAGGTACATACCCGCGCAGTAGGCACAAAATGTTCTGTATTGGAATTAAATAAGTGTATAATTATGTCACTATTCCACCAGTTCTAAAAATTACGAGTGCCCGCTATACAAATATAATCATTTATTAATTATCAATTTACTGTTAGCGACGCGCGGCGGTAACAGTCTATTTTGATAATGTGCGGGGACGACGACTTTCACATCACGGCTTGCGGTGCTCATGCGCAGTATACTACGCGCGCCAGTAGGCTTCCCAATATGCAAACAAGAATATCAACATGTCGAAACGTCCAGGACAGAAATTGTATGAAACGGCGTCGGCCAAAGAAAATGTGAAATGTCTGAGGGACAAGCAGTACAGAGAGAGAGTGGTTAATATTGGCGACCTTATCACCAAATGGAAAGAGTTACGTGGAGATTTAGATTTGGACTCGAACAGAGATTTTTCTTCTCAACTTCCGATACTTCACTGCACATGTCAAAGATGTGATATGATTGACCGTGTCACGTGACGAGTATTGGTAAAAATAGCACGAGGTCGGAAAATACCCTTTCTGGTCGCGGCATATAAAATGCGATTTAACACCAATTAACACGCGCAGTAATTAAAAATAACTCGTTAGTGGGTAGACAAATGGCTCATATAAGGCATGACAGAAAATGAAAAATAGTAGTACAGTGTAACCTGCTGCGTGGGCATGTACCTTTAATTACATCATTACACTAGGTTTCGGAGTCAATTTCCAAACATTTTCGTTTTCTGCTCCTTCAGGATAAAAAAAACGTTAAATTCCCATAGGAAAATCCACAGTTGTCATAATAAGAATTAACATCATAATATATATGTCCTACTCGTTGGTTACGTCGCATATTCTGTAACTAGATGGCCGCGGCCTGCATGTCGCGCCTTGTGACGAGGCACGGACACTAACAAAAAAGATATAGCATAACGAAAAACTTTAACCAAAAAACTTAACCAAAAACTTTAACCGGACACACGTACGTACGTACGTACGCCAAAGTGCCGACTATATCGCGCTTTCCGCAAGCGGGTGCGAAAAAAACTTTAACCAAAAACTTCAAAGTAATTTGACCTTGATATTGGGCAACAAGGGGTCGCACGGGACTTTAAGTTAGAATTGAAAATAAATAGAATGAAATGACATTACACCCATGTGAAGTTTCAAGGTAATGGGCAAAGCAGTTGCAGAGATAGTAACGAAAAATTTAAGCAAAAAACTTAAGCAAAAAACTTAAGAAAAATTTAACCAAAAAACTTAACCAAAAACTTTAACCAAAAAATTAACCAAAAAACTTAAAGTAATTTTGACCTTGATTGGGCCAGGGGCCGCACGGAAGGAGGGTAGAAGAAAATAGATGTGTAAACACCCGTGAAGTTTGAAGGATGGGCAAAGCAGTTGCAGAGATGATAACGAAAAACTTTTAACAAAAAAAAAAAAAATTAACCAAAAACTTAACCAAAAACTTTAACCAAAAAACTAACCAAAAACTTAACCAAAAACTTTAACCAAAAACTTAACCAAAAAAATTAACCAAAAAACTTAACCAAAAAACTTAACCAAAAACTTTAACCAAAAAACTTAACCAAAAACTTCAAAGTAATTTGACCTTGACATTGAGCACAGGGGCCGCACGGAAGGGGGGTAGAATGAAAATATAGATGATGATAAACACCCAAGTAGTATATAAGAGTCACAATGATACCACCACCCTCTGGAAGACACCGGCTACGCGCGGAGCCTTCCACCGGGTGGTGCTATAATTAATGACTCTTATATACTACTCAGATTTTTCCTCCATTTTTATGAGAATATTTATGAGAATGGGAGTAATTTTAATTTTTCAAAACACGAAGGGGAGTAGGCATAATTTTTTAATTCTTCAAAACACGAAGGGGGGAGTAGGCATAATTTTAATTTTTCAAAACACGAAGGGGGGGAGTAGGCATAATTTTAATTTTTCAAAACACAAAGGGGGGAGTAAGCATAATTTTTTAAAAAACACACCTACTGTTCCGCGGGTATGTATGAGAACATATTTTTCATCAACCGCGAGACCATATATTTATGACATGAGAAGATACACCCTATTAGAGATAAGAATCCCTATGTTATACTCAGTATATATATATATAACATAATGGTTCTAGTTAAGTGTGCGTGGTTGAAGACAGGTAGTTACTAGGGAGGGCGGACAAAAAGTTTCAGCTACCACCGTTTCGGCAACCACGAGACCACACCAACGCCCAAAAAAACCCGGGTACTCCACCAGCCACCACTCGGTACAACTCCATGCGGAGAGCCTTGCCATGTTTCACCTCGGCTCCCAACAGATTTCCCACGCATCCAGTACGCCTACTACAACCAGATTTTCGCCCCATCTCGGTAGCCCAGATTTCATGTTGAACATATGTTGCCCAACATCTATACACATATTCGACACCAATGGCTATTCGAGCAACCTTCCAAGCAATGGGCATACGTGCCAACAAGTCTGTGGCAAGATATCTACTACTAGAGAACGCGTACGAGAACAACCTCGTTTCGGATATTGGCAACGTGGACTACCTACTGGGGATCTCGGTAGCACCCACCTGCAACCTCTGGAAGGACTGTCTACGTTCGTAGACGATATGTACGTATTCGGGTATATGCATAGAGAAGAGTGTGTCGTTGTCGGATCTCGCACACAATGTACGGTTGGGGTGGAAGGCTCGGCAATGTGTATCGTGTCGAACCTATCCGTCGCAACTCGGAAAACCATAGGGAAAGGCAAATCTTTGCATACCCCGATCGTACACACGGTATGCTTGGACACCAATAGTGGCAACACCATATCGAGAATAGAGCAAGACACTGGGTGCCGAGCAAGAAAGGCTTGGATGGAAATACACACAGATCCACCGTTCGCGGTATTCGTAGCAAAGGTCGCGGTTTCCGAAATCCCCATCGAGGAGCTGCAGGGAGGGTTGGAAGCGTTCGACAAACATCTACGCCACAACGGGTACGGCATATATTGCATAGACTACACTCGAGATTTCTCCGGGGTACTAGATAGACAGCGTTTGGTACGCCATCTGTGCAACAACCACGGTTTCCGCGAGCAAGGCGATTTCTCTTCTGCGATGGCAGCGGACGCGCCCACTATTCTAGACAACACCGATAGCGTTGGCGGGCACGTCTGCACGTGGGTACAGACACAAGACGATCGAAAAACTAGAACGAAACTCTACAACAAGGTGGTATGCAATTTCGAGGCGGGAGAGATTCGGGAACACATCGGTGGACATCTAGCCGACTACGTGGAATGGTCCAGCACCACACCTAGAAACAACCTGGGAGGGCCCAGACTTTTTGGACCCGAGGAGCAACAAGGAGGCAGCGAAGAGCCTGCTGTATATTTCCAGACCTACAACCACTTGGAAAAGAGGAGCGGTCCAAAAAGTCTGGGCCCTCCCAGGTTGTTTCTAGGTGTGGTGCTGGTATGCCTAGTCGTGGTGCACGCATGCCTAGGCGTGGTGCACGCATGCCTAGTCTGTCTAGGTGTGCCCAATATGTTCGTGTTGTACATTGGGCAAAATATATTTGTATGTACATAGCTGCTAGCATATTTTGTGCCTACAAACAAAAAGATGCCACAAAAACGAAATTTGTCCGAGCAGGATATAGAAGATATTCGCAATCTTCGAGGTGTCGAGTCTGCGGACGACACGAAGAAAAAATATGGGATCGGTACCACTCGTCTTCGAAGAATATGGGACGCCGTCGATGCGGAACGTAGTACAAAACCCGAAGAACAAGAAACCCCCACCCCCGTAGTACACAGGGTGACCGCGCCTGGTTTTGCGGGCCCCACCGAGTTCCCCACGGATCTACTAGAAGATGCACGAAACGCCAGCTCGTTCGAAGAATCGACGCACCTGTCCGACATGGAGAGACGTCTGGAGAACCGGTTGGACGCGCTGTAACGCAGGCTGTTGGACGCGATTTCCGGCGATGCCGATTCCGAGTGCCAGGAGGAAGACGAGTGTCCGGAGGAAGAATAGTGCCCGGAGGAAGAAGAGTGCCAGACGAAATCCGGGTGGGAGGTGCACGACATCTGGAGAACCGTAGATAATGCGAAGTGGTGGCTGGGGGTCTCTGTGGTGGCGTACGCGGTCTGCAGACCACTGTTTCCGGTCGTGGTACAAAAGACCGATCGACTCTGGAAGAGGAAAACAGACTCCGACGCCAAGTTCGTGCACTCCGCAAAACAGTCCGGTACGCCGAAGGAAAAAAATGGCGACTCCGTACACCAGCACTCTGGTAGTAGCGACCCGTTCTACATGGAGTAGCCATTTTGGGGGAGAAAGGGGTTTCCAACTGCACTAGTTTGTCTCTCGGACTGCGACGGGGCATACGACGAACCAGCGAGATTTCTTCTTGCTCGGAGTAGTTCTGGGTTCTCCCATTCTGCAGCGAAGAGGATTCTGTAGTGTGGATAGAGGCACACCAATGTTTTCCACCGCTCGCTCTAGGAAATAGCCGAATGTTGGTATCTCCTCGTCCGTGTTTGCCTCTCCATCTTCCCCAGTCGAAACCAAGAAGAGAATCGTTCGGTGGTCGTTTCGCGTACTAGCTTGGTTGCCTTCGGAATGGTGGTCTCGACTACCTGCAGAGGTTCCAGAGTTTGGTATTCCACCGTTTCGTCTACCAGCTTCTGTATATTGTTTTTCTGCTCTGGATCTGGAGTTTCGACTACCTCGATAGGGTTCCACCGTATTGTGCCACCATCGCTCGATGCGAATTCTCTGCTCTGTCCAACACATATCCGAAGTGTTGCCCCTGGTCCCAACCAACGGGTGTCTCTCCAAGCGTCGTCGAGGTCCCCTCCATCGAAATTGTCCAAACAACTTTCTAGAACTCTTCCCAAACCTTTCGTCGTCCACACACACACAGTGTCCCTTCCCTCGCTCGCCAACACGACCGTACAAGATGGAGGAGCGTGTGGTTTGCAAGATTCTCGGTATCCCCGAATGTTCCACACGGTTTTCCCATCCCCAAGTTCCTCTAGCTTCGTTGTTTTCTTGGTGGAAAGCTCTCTACACAACTCCTTTCTATCCCACGCCAATTGTTCTACGTATTCGGCATGCTTTCTAGCCGCCTCGGACAACCTATCCAACTCTTTTCTTCGCCTCGTGTACTCCACTTCCGAGTAGTTGGCAAGCTCCCTCTCCAGGGTGGCTGCTCTCCAAACTCTGCCTCCTCCGCGTCTTGTATCTGCAGCATTTTCTGTGCTCGATTCCTAGGCGAGAGCGTGGACAGGGTTCTAGAGTCTGCGATCTCCGGTACCTCTACCAACTTGTATTGGGACTTTTCCCTACCGATTGCGGAGCACTTCTTCGTTCGCCAAGCCCAGGCTATGGTGTCTGTGGGAGGCAACACCTCGTCGAGCGGGATCTCCGTGTCTCGCACCTCGCAAGGGCGCCTGCTGGAACACAGGATCGTTTTGGAGTCGAAGGATTTTGTGTAGCAACGCAGCGGCCCCATTTCCACAGTGTCGTCTTCCATGGACCGAAATATGGGGCATGCTCGGAAACCGAAATCTGCAGCGGCCCACTGCACGGATTTCTCCCATTTGGATGTGTCGTCCACGGCTCTCTGGTTGGGTCGTATTCGAACTCCTACTATCCTACCGGTTCCCGTATGCGCGTACCAGGCAACGAATATTTGTCCGTTGGGTCTATCGGCTAGCACGAAGCATCTATCTATGTCTGCGGAAAGATTCTCCCATTGTTTTCTCGGAGGTTGTGCGACGAACAACTCCTCTCCATCGGATACAACGTCTAGCGCTTTGTCTCCATCTCTGGTTTGCCGTTTCTGCGGACAGGTTCGGGCATGCGTACACGGATATTTCGATTCGAGTGCAGCCTCGAGCTTGCACGTCCGGATGCCAAAACGTTTTCCGTAGGTGCTCGTTCGGGCATTCCACGTAGTCGGCTAGATGTCCACCGATGTGTTCCCGAATCTCTCCCGCCTCGAAATTGCATACCACCTTGTTGAGGAGTTTCGTTCTAGTTTTTCGATCGTCTTGTGTCTGTACCAACGTGCAGACGTGCCCGCCAACGCTATCGGTGTTGTCTAGAATAATGGGCGCGTCCGCTGCCATCGCAGAAGAGAAATCGCCTTGCTCGCGGAAACCGTGGTTGTTGCACAGATGGCGTACCAAACGCTGTCTATCTAGTACCCCGGAGAAATCTCGAGTGTAGTCTATGCAATATATGCCGTACCCGTTGTGGCGTAGATGTTTGTCGAACGCTTCCAACCCTCCCTGCAGCTCCTCGATGGGGATTTCGGAAACCGCGACCTTTGCTACGAATACCGCGAACGGTGGATCTGTGTGTATTTCAATCCAAGCCTTTCTTGCTCGGCACCCAGTGTCTTGCTCTATTCTCGATATGGTGTTGCGAATGCTGCTGTTGCCACTATTGGTGTCCAAGCATACCGTGTGTACGATCGGAGTATGCAAAGATTTGCCTTTCCCTATGGTTTTCCGAGTTGCGACGGATAGGTTCGACACGATACACATTGCCGAGCCTTCCACCCCAACCGTACATTGTGTGCGAGATCCGACAACGACACACTCTTCTCTATGCAGATACCCGAATACGTACATATCGTCTACGAACGTAGACAGTCCTTCCAGAGGTTGCAGGTGGGTGCTACCGAGATTCCCCAGTAGGTAGTCCACGTTGCCAATATCCGAAACGAGGTTGTTCTCGTATGCGTTCTCTAGTAGTAGATATCTTGCCACAGACTTGTTGGCACGTATGCCCATTGCTTGGAAGGTTGCTCGAATAGCCATTGGTGTCGAATATATTTGTGTATAGATGTTGGGCAACATATGTTCAACATGAAATCTGGGCTACCGAGATGGGGCGAAAATCTGGTTGTAGTAGGCGTACTGGATGCGTGGGAAATCTGTAGGGAGCCGAGGTGAAACATGGCAAGGCTCTCCGCATGGAGTTTTACCGAGTGGTGGCTGGTGGAGTACCCGGGTTTTTTGGGCGTTGGTGTGGTCTCGTGGTTGCCGAAACGGTGGTAGCTGAAACTTTTTTTCCGCCCTAGTAATTATAGCACCACCCGGTGGGAGGCTTCGCGCGTAGCCGGTGTCTTCCAGAGGGTGGTGGTATCATTGTGACTCTTATATACTACTACCCATGTGAAGTTTCAAGGTAATGGGCAAAGAAGTTGCAGAGATATAGTATAACGAAAAACTTTAACCAAAAAACTTAACCAAAACCTTAACCAAAAACTTTAACCAAAAAACTTAACCAAAAAACTTAACCAAAAACTTTAAACCAAAGAACTTAACCAAAAACTTCAAAGTAATTTGACCTTGACATTGGGCACAGGGGCCGCACAGGAGGGGGTAGAATGAAAATATAGATGATGATAAACACCCATATGAAGTTGCAAGGTAATGGGCAAAGCAGTTGCAGAGATGTAGTATAACGAAAAACTTTAACCAAAAAACTTAACCAAAAAACTTAAGCAAAAACTTTAACCAAAAAACTTAACCAAAAACTTCAAAGTAATTTGACCTTGATTTACATTTTAAAGTCCGCCGCCATCTTGAATTTGCTGTTGATACTGACCAATCAGAGGCCACGATTAGGGGTCAAATGTGAAACATTGAAGGCAAAAATGGCGCTTCATGTATATTATGCTGCTTTATATATAAACATCATTTATTCAACTCCTTATTACGCTATATGGAACATTGATTGCGGTATAAAAACTAAATATATTCTCAAGGCGAGAAAAATGTACACCGCCATGAGACACGAACCCGGGACGTTTGATTTACCATCGCTCTCACCGACTGAACTAATACACACCTTCACCACACAGTCAGTTACGTACGGGGACACGACGTATCCTTATATACGGAGTTTACATACAGTGAAACCTCTCTTAGCCATCTCGTATTTATTTATGATTGTCTTGGTCATGTACATGTATCTCATGTGATACACATCATGTTCGTGATCGCACAACTATGGCTCAAAATTATCAAAACGCCTGATTGACAGTGAAACCTCTCTAAGCCGGACACCCTGGGGACCTCCCAGGGTGTTCGGTTTAGAGAGGTTTCACTGTAGTATAGCGGCGCACGTGAAGCAACAAATGTAGCTGTGCGTGCAGAATGCACTTACTGTCAATGATTGATGGAATCCATATTCAATTGCTCGTTCGCTATCTTTATTTGGTGCGTCGGCATTGAAAGGCTCTGTAACTGGATCCGGTAGTTATATTTTATCGCCAGACGGCAGTAAATGGCGTGCCGGACAATATCGCATCGGTGATCGCATACTACACTGGCGCCTACGCTAATAATGCCATTAATTATACATTTCTGTATTTCAAAATACTTCGAATCAAGCAGCTTGATTGTCTGAGCCTCAGCTGTGCTACAGCTCAGGTTCAGACAATCAAATTGCTTGATTAAGAGTTGGATAGCCAATACAAAATGGATTAAACAGGTTTAGAAAACAAGCTTTAACGGTTATGTGGACTTTCATAGACAATTTCAAGCAAACCGGCTAAGGTGGAATAAAGTAACATTGTTTAAATTTCGAGTAATAAATTATAAATGCTTCTAGGAAATAATGTCGTAAAAGCGTTGATAATCTGCGCAAGATTAACGCAGGCGGTTATGTGTTCTGTGTGGGATATGAATATGTCTAGTCCCGCCGGCCAACAGTGATATCGTCTGAGACTGATTCATGGGAACGAAAACGAATAGAATTTGACATGTTTGGCATGCCTCAACGTTTTAACCGACGACTTAGACTGGGTTCGATTCGGCTTATATTTAAGGGTGGGAATTGGCTCGAACGCCTTCCATTCTATGTTAATTATCGTATCAATGGTATATATACGTCATTGCGTACCTGCTAATGATACCCCGATTCACTCAAGATGGGTAAACAGCGTCCCCGCTAGAACGGCAAACATGTCAATTTCTGCCCAAAGACCGTATCTTTAGGAAATTATGTACTCAACAAAACTAGAAACGTCCCTGTTTTATAGCCTGTGTAGCTCTGTCTATGTATGTACCACATGTTCAAAGTACATGTATTTTAAACCGTGGCGATGTTCAGAATACGATCGTGTAGAGTTTAGCCGATACACACGGTTTACATAGCGGCCAGTGACCGGAACGTTGATTTCGACTTTTTGCACGTGCACGCTATACTTGTCATCGATAAGGTGATTCAGTTCATGTCGTACCATTCATGCGATAGGGGCTATTCGGAAAATTATTATTATTTTTTTTTAATTTTTCACTGTTTTCGATATGCCACGGCTTTCCGAAAACGAGCGAAATCAGGCAATTGGGATGCTTGCGGGTGGGATGGCCGCCAGGGCGGTCGCGCCTCGGTGGTTTGGTTGCTGTCGGAAGACGATTGATCGTCTTGCAGCCCGGTACCAGCAGACTGGGGCTGTTCACGACCGGCAGCGACCTGGTAGGCCTCGTGTAACGACGGCTAGAGCCGATCGTTACATTACGTTGACGCATTTACGTCAACGTCGATTGGCAGCCACAGTCACTGCTAGGCGATACGGTGTCTCAGGGCAGACCATTCGCAACCGGTTACGTCGTACACCCAACCCAACCCCCGGGCACGCCGCCCGTACACTGGTCAGATAATGAACCCAACGTTCACCGTGCTGCCAGATTGTTATGGGCGCGACGTCATCTGAACTGGAGAAGGGCTGACTGGAACCGAGTTTTGTTCACCGATGAATCTCGGTTCACAGTTAGTCATGCTGACGGAAAGATTACGGGTATACAGGCGTAAAAATGAAAGATTCACCGATTGTTGCATTGTTAGAGAAGAACAGGTTTGGGGGAGGGAGCGTAATGGTCTGGGGTGGGATCATGGGAAACCGGAAGACAGATTTGGTTGTTGTACAGGGCAACATCAATGCACAACGTTATGTTGCAGATGTGCTAAATGCACATGCCTTACCATTTATCCGTCAGCATGGTCCTGGTGTGACATTGATGCACGACAATGCCCGCCCTCACGTAGCCAGGGTCACCACTCAATACTTACAGCAAAACAACGTCGACGTCATGCCATGGCCCGCGGTCTCCCCGGATCTCAATCCCATTGAGCACATATGGGATGAGCTGGGCCGCAAAGCACGAGCTAACCATCAGATTGACAATGTTCGCAATCTTACAACGGGCGTTACAACGGGAATGGAGGAATTTGACCAACGCACTGGTATTGCGTTACGTCACGTCGATGCGGCGTAGGATCATTGCATGCATTCATGCAAATGGTGGCCACACTCGGTACTAACGAGATTTACTGAAATTTGCCACATTACTTATTGAAATTCCATCTCTAAACATTAAGTAACACATTTCTGAGTTTTTGTGATTTTTGATTTTGACTCCTACCGCCCTTGGCCGGTTATCTCTCGAATATTTAACAAGATATCCAAATGCAATTTATTGGCTTTGATACAGAAATGAATGAACTTGTTTTTCCATTTTGATTTTTAAAAGTAACCCTTTTGGTTTTTGATGAATCTTTCCTTAAACATGCAGGGACGTTTCTAGTTTTGCTCAGTATCACAACAAATAATCATAATTACCATATTAAAGGTACATGCCCACTCAGTGGGCACGAACTGTTCTTTATATCAGATACACCATTTGAGACATATTCCGGCAAAATAATCATTCATTCACCATTACACCACGTATTGTTTGTCATTATTGTACATTTTATATCAGACGTAATGCATGTGTATGATCGGAGTTCTTCGGTAATCATTTAATGCGTACACGTATCCTACCATTGCTTATGGGGGCTAACTATATACAGGGATTCCGCTGGCGATCGCCACATTCGCAATTGGCGATACAAATAAACAATTGGCGATAAAAACTTACAATTTTAGAAAAAAAAATAAAAAAAAAAAAAAAAAATATATATATATATTTTATTTTTTTTATTTATTTTTGAAGTGCCGATTGTTTTCCCCAGCGGAATCCCTGTATATATGCATTTATTGCATAAAATGGCCTTTGCAGTGAAATGAATAAATAACACAGTAGTGTAATTCCATCAACTATTGATTTTATTGCGAAAAATGTATTTCTATGGATAGTTAACATTGGACAAAAATGAGCTGAAGAAGAAAAAAAGGAAAGTGAATACGCGGTTATCTCCCCTGACCTCAACATTATTATATCCGTCAATCAAATGAGGCAATATCACTTAACCCTTTCACCCCTAAGTAACTGAATGGGCTGCGATATGTTAATTTTGCAACCAATCCAATCATCTCAAAATGATTTTCAGACTATTCCATTTATAATAAGGGGGTATTTGTTGTCCTCAAATATATGAAAATTACTTTCAAACAGTGCAGATCCTGATGAGACGGCTCGTTACGAGCCGGCTCATCTGGATCTGCACTGTTTGCATAAACCGCTATAGCGGGCTTTCGGGTTCAAAGGGTTAATGTATATATATATATATTCTTTATTTCCCCCAAGATTGGAGATTTGTGACATGGAATTGCATTTAACAATTATTGTAACAGTTTTAACAAATACACAAATATATACATGTACATACATTCACTTAATGCTACACACCGCAACTAATTTCACAAAATTAATAAACAGATGTGTTCATGTTCGGGAAATATACTGCAGCCACAAGTATTGTAGACTCACAAATACAACTCTTTGGCGATCGTCTACGCGATTGAATTCAACAGCTGTATCAATGTCTGTAAATGCATCAACACTTAATGAGTAGTGACTAGATCTTCCTTGGGTAAGTGACCATAGGCGATGGAAATAGCATCACCATAAGCTTGCCGTATAGCATGCATTAACCTACATCTACTATGCAATGTAGATGGACCGTCCAAAATACAATGTTCTACCAAGTTTTCCATCAGAGAACCACATTTGAGACACGTTTCATTAAATCTCGTGAGGTTGGTAATCAATTGATAGGTCGGAAAATCTGTTTAATGGCGACGCGCTAGCGGAGCCATTAAATATGTTTTCCGACCTATTATTTTCTGATATACGCCGCAAATTTCAAAATTACAATGACGTTAACCTATTTCTAATGCACTTCTTTACTACTGGCATAGGAATACATATTGAAATAATTTGCGACCGTTCATTAGCAATGATCTACCTGTAATGCATGACCATCAGCCAATCAGATTGCGTGATATTTATAGAGTGCATTATAATAAAAGATAACCCCTACAATACACCCTGATGTGCGGGACTCCATCTTTAAATACCCATACACAATTGTATTTTCCTATAAAATCAATATTTTACAAACATTTGTCAAATATAATGTATATGTTTTGGTATTTAATGTGTTCACTGGCAACATAATAGGTTACGAAAACGTGATCCAAATATATGGTACATGCATACAATGTACATTTAACTAGGTACTAGGTAACTCTATTGTCTGTTGCACGTTTTGCTGCCGACGAACTTTTGGCTATTAAATACATCAAATCTAAATCAAAGGGGGGGGGGGGGGTGGGGGGGGGGGGGGCTAAACTTTTTGACATGTTTGCACTTCACGAACGATTTTGTAAGCCACGTTCAAAACAACCGTGGGCACCGCCATCTTGGAATTCCGTCGTCTGCTATTTTGTTTAGTAGACTAACCGAAAGTTTAGCCGACTAACGAGGAGGCTAAGCAAAGTAGACTTTGCTTAGTCGACTAACGTGTTCGTGAAATGCGTTTTTTCGCGTTAGTCGACTAACGGCCTGAAGTTTAGCCGACTAACCGAGTTTAGTCGACTAACGGAGGTTCGTGAAATAGGCTACAGGTTTCAGTGTCAATGTACAAACAGTTAGTTTTTCGACCCTCCAGGACACTCACCACCTCAATTTGTCCCATTACATATTAAATTGCTTTTTCGGAATAAAATCAATATTTGATGGAATTTAATTAAAAAAAAAATTTGTGGAGGGTGACTTTTTTACTGATGAAAAGGTACTAACATTTCAATATTTTTAAATTGAATGTGTTTGTCGGCAGCAAAACGTGGAACAGTAGTACCTATTAAATGTAACGTCACTCCGTTGTCATCATCAAAGAGGCAGACTTGATATTTTCTGCAAATGACATCTAAAGATGAAAAGATCGTTCACTGTCAACGTCATTTACGGAAAATACAGTCGAGCCTCCCCGAAAGGCCACCTCTCTACAACAACACCCTCTCTGTAACAGCCGCTATGTTATATCCCAAATGGATGATTTCCTCTATATCTAACCCTTAGACTGATTAACATGAACAATGTCGTCTGATGTTGCTTTTGCAATGCTGTCAAAGCATGTATTTGATGTGAATTATCGAAGAAAATAAATAAACAGCCGACCACAACATTTAATTCAGCATTAACCTCCCTACGACAGTCACCTCTCTACAACAGCCAGTTTTTGCGTCTTCCCATGGGTGGTGTTGTATAGAGGTAGCATTGTATCGTACATTTTGTACATAGTGCTTATGAGTATTCTTAGGTACAAAATCACATGGCGTTTCACAAATGTTTTATCACCAGGTGCGAAAGGCGATCCCGGTATGCAGGGTGTCCCCGGGGCACAGGGAGTTTCGGGACCAGCAGGGGCTAGGGGTAACCCCACACTGGGGTGAATGCCGGAAACCATTCGGACCGAAAGGGGACAGAGGCGCGGATGGAGCTCCGGGTAATTGACCTTCATCCTGAGGGATCGTAGCTAGTTACTTCCCTTTGCAAATCTATAATGTAGTTGCGGATGAGATTGAGCAGATATGTATGATGATCTGGATCAACACTAGTGGAAATAACAACTTGCTCCTTGTCATAACAGATCATGCTACATTCGTCCTTTTACCCGCAATACGTCACTAAACTACACAATTGTACCGGAGTTCTATAAATACATTCAACGGGGGATAACTAGCTGCGATCCCTCATTTGCCACATCATCTGGGATTACCTTCCTTGTCGTATCGTTGTATTTCGCCAATAAGGATTTCGCAAATGTGTCATATTTTTCGGTAGATGATGTCGAAACTTGACAAAACATCTTCAGAGCTTATGCGGAATTCAATTCTACATGAGCTACGAGATTTATGTCAACTTACGACATTATTTACTGAGAACAGTGAAACCTCTCTAAACCGGACAACAAGAAATATAATTATGTGATCATAATTTTGATGGGTTTGGTCATTTAACTCGGGTGATAATGCCTGTTCGTGATCGCATAGCACACAACTATGGCTCGGAATATTCAAATGCCTGATTTACAGTGAAACATCGCTAAACCGGACACCCTGGGGACCTCCCAGGGTGTCCGGTTTAGCGAGGTTTCACTGTATTTTCAAAATCAATATCGGCGAAAAACGGCAATACGACATGGGAGTTATTAGACCTAGTACTACCAGAAATGGTTCAAAGTTTCTCTTTCGAAACGAACCATAATTATGCGGTTTATAGAGTAGTCCCTGAGAACCTTACACTGATAATTGAGACACACCATGTGATTCAGTACATGTGATTCAGTACATGTGATGTGATTCAGTAATGTGATTCAGTACATGTGATTTTGTACCTTCGGACATCAGCGTAATTTCATTCAATACGTTTACGATATGTTTCATAAATAAAGACGAAAGTTGACACAATTTTCAGAGTACATGCGGAAAATTGTCTGATATATTTTCAACTTTTAACGCCATTTACGGAAAATATTGTAAATTTTGTAACCGTATTTCATGAAATTAAGCAGATATCTGAAGGTACAAAATAACAACATAACAATTAACATGGCATGTCTTTTTGATCTACCATGTTTGTAAGAACTTGAACACCCAGATTGGGAACATGCTATTTTATTATATACCTACCCATGAACTACATAGTTATATGATGTAAATAAAAGTCATATGTTCTCATCGATGAAATAAACATCGTCCGGTGAAAATACGACTACTTCCGCTATCTATATTCATAACGCGCACCTGCAGTGCCGGAAATACAAATAGGCTGCAAATACACATTCATTACCGTAATCAGTCTAAAAAACTGCTAAATTTCATGGAGAGGTATATAATAAATAGAATATTCATATTTGTGCAACGAATATGACATATATGTTCATCTCGTGGTGTGAAATGTCAATATTTCACTCGTGCCGTTGGACATTTCACACCACTCGATGAACATATATGTCATATTCGTTGCAAAAATATGAATATCCTCTATTTCTCCTGTGCCGACGCCGATCTAATACTGGTTTAAGGTAATATGCTCACCAACGAGAGATATGTTGGATATTGCAATAAATTACAATCGGCATAGCGTCGTTACTGATGAAACACGTATTGCTCATATAATTAATGAACTCATCCACATTATAGCAGGCTTGAGAATCTTCAGCTGATTTCTGATGATTTTGTCATTATTTACGTTTTCAAAAACGTGGAAACGAATTATTAATTCGTGGGAACAAATTGTTAAATTGAGGGAACGAATTGTTATTTCACGGGAACGAATTGATAACAAAAATAATTCTACGTCCCTGCGGGGTTCCGTATAATCAGTCTATGCCAGTTATGCCAGTTGTTTTTGTCAGTTTTTCTGCACTTTAGCCAACCGGTGAATTAACGAGCAGGTGGACAATACGTCAATAGTACATGCTTACATGTAGCTGTCACGATCAGCTTCGTTAATGTGACGTTACTGCTACAGTTGTCAAACAGCGGGCGTCTACACGAATGGCGTTAATGCCCCTGTAGCCTATTTCACCAACATTGCAAAGTAAACTTTTCTGGCAAAGTAGACTTTGAGGAAGAAACTTTCAATTTTAGGATAAATTTATTATTTTTTATTATACTGAATTTATTACATTATCACAGCCATTTTGGCTGTGATAATGTAATACATTCAGTATAATAATTCTGCATATGTTTAATCATCAAATATATGCAGTCGTTAGTTCTATATGAAATAATGCATTTCAGGAAAAATAAATGATTGCTCCCTCAAAGTATACTTTGCTAGAAAAGTATACTTTGCAATGTTGGTGAAATCGGCTACTGGACGTTTCTCAATCCAATTTTTAGATTTGTTTCTGGCACAGGAACATGGTCATTATGGTTGGCAAAATGATTTAGTACTAACTTTAACTGTCTGATAGAGATACACATAATCTCAAGATTTGTATCTTTATCGCAATCTGAAAACAACGAAATCTTGGTTTCCATACCACTCAGCACATTGGTGATTTTTTATTCTAAAAAATATTAATTACCGAGAGGAAACTTTTTGTTATATGTATGTCGCCTTGTTGATTGCGACTTGTTTATTTTAATCTTGACTTATTAAACTTTGTTTAGAGATTAAATTATTTTTTCATATTAACTTTGTTTAGAGATTAGAGATTAATTTATTTTTTCTTAGGTAAGTTGTTTATGTGGTTGTTTACTAGACACTGGAATTTGATTGGTTATAATCAATTTGCTAGGTGAGTTATTGTTTCTCACAGGTGATTTCACAGCGATGTGCTACGGCCATGAAATTTTTTCACGCTATCGCACTCGGCAAGAGTCGGTAAACTCCGGCTACACGGAAAGTCAATACACTACCATCTGCGCTAATCTTGCCAATATTTGTAAATATCATTATTTCAAAATACATGTACTTGAATATTGTGGCTGAAATCAAGCAGCTTGATTGGCTGAGCCTGAGTTGTGCTACAGCTCAGGCTCAGATAATACAATTGCTTGACTGCGAGTTGGTATTGCCAATAGATGTTCAGAAACGTTGATACAGGGCAACATTAACGCGGGCGGCTGTGTAGAAGTCGACCGCAAGTCACACCTCCACCTTTCCATTCTAACCCCCACCAGCTCCATTGTGAAATGGGAGTGGTGGGGGTAAGAATGGAGGTCGTGTAGATTAGATTGGAGTTGTGGGAGAGGTGGAGTTATGGCTACTTCTGGCTTGTCTGCTTCTCAGTGTCTGTGTTTCACACATTATACGCCACGAATTCGCCGAACGCGAATCGGAGTTGTCTCCGAGAGTCGTAGGTAAAAGTGATCGCGCATTGATCCAAGCACCTGTTCGGACAATAACAAATGTTGATGATTTTATTGCTAAAAAGGTCATTTATTTTCTACAAACATTAATAGACGCACGTTGGAAGAATGTCTAAACGTAAGGATGGTAAGGATGTGGTTGATTTGTGGGAAACACAATAGCATGCAATTTACTGGGAGTTAGGTACATGTATATATGGGACTACAGTTCGGCTATGTCGCTGAGAGTTAGGTACATGTATATATGGGACTACAGTTCGGCTATGAGTTAGGTACATGTATATATGGGACTACAGTTCGGCTATGTCACTGGGAGTTAGGTACATGTATATATGGGACTACAGTTCGGCTATGTCACTGGGAGTTAGGTACATGTATATATGGGACTACAGTTCGGCTATGTCACTGGGAGTTAGGTACATGTATATATGGGGCTACAGTTCGGCTATGTCGCTGGGAGTTAGGTACATGTATATATGGGACTACAGTTCGGCTATGTCACTGGGAGTTAGGTACATGTATATATGGGGCTACAGTTCGGCTATGTCGCTGGGAGTTAGGTACATGTATATATGAGACTAAAGTTCGGCTATGTCGCTGGGAGTTAGGTACATGTATATATGGGACTACAGTTCGGCTATGTCACTGAGAGTTAGGTACATGTATATATGGGGCTACAGTTCGGCTATGTCACTGAGAGTTAGGTACATGTATATATGGGGCTACAGTTCGGCTATGTCGCTGGGGTTTTCTTTGTGACAATATTAGTATACAACGTAATTTTCGTTATATTTCAAAGATATGAATCTCAGGGTCTCGGAAATACAATTATTTCAAAATTGAACCATGGGAACCATGTTTAATGACGTCATCCAGCTGCGCTCGGGAAAAAAAGAAATATTGTCGCCAAGTGCATGTATTTTCATTAATATAACAACATTTTGCATTTATCATGTTTTCTCCTTAGAATGTAACAATCACGTAATATTTTAATATGATTCTAATGTGTTCAGGTTAAATAGTTATATGTGGCTGTGGCTGGAGAAATGGAGCTTATGGAATTTGGACCAGTGTATCTCCTGATCAAATTGCACACTCATGTAGCGTGATAACGATCTATATTGCTTGTTAGAAGCATGATGGGTGTTTCATTGATGGAAAGGCGAATAGTGCAGATCCTGATCAGACTGTGCGGATGCACAAGCTGATCTGGATCTACACTGGTCACAAACCACATAGGCCCAATTTCTCCAATCACAGCCACATATGTACATGCATCGAGTCCAGTCTCCGAGTGGTTTAAGGGTTTATGGGTTATATGTATATGTGCATTGTTACCAAGATACACTTTACGTCAACTCCCGCGAATTACAATACGGTGATTTTGGGTAATGGGTGTTTTGACAATATAAAAGGGGCTCTAATTTTCGTTCCGGTGAATGTGTAGATAATTGGCGATTTATGTCGTATGTAATGTTTGAGCATTTGTAGTTGCTAGATGAACAAAACTATGTAAATTACCAAACACCAACAAAATCCACCCAATTCACGAAAATACCCAGACCATAAACAGACCACAAATATAGCATATTTTTCTTATTTTCCATGAAAACACGTCTTGGTATTTCATTAGAATTGTCTCTAAGGAGACAATTCTAATGAAATGCCAAGACATGTCTTCATTTAGAAGCAAACTGTTCAACAATTGCTATATATTTATGTATAAACAGTAGTGTGATTTTATTTTCCCAATTGAAATTTTGAAATACCCAATTGTTTCAGAAATGATGGAGTGACAATACTCATTTACTAATTCCTTATCTGGAGCCCTGCATATGCCACCAAATTAATGATCATCTCTTCAAACACACGTGCGTGGATATTGCAGGTCTCAAAGGCGATGCTGGGCCACCAGGGACGAAGGGCGATCCCGGGAATTCTGGAGGGTCGGGAATCCCGCTCACGCCAGGGACTTCTTCTTGTCAGAATCTGGGTAAATATTGTTGTCACGTGACCAGTTACGAATGAACAGATCTCGGATTACGTGATTAATTAATGGCATATAGTTGGAGAATGTCGCTACTGCTTAATGACCCGTTATTCACCTCATCATCCCGTGATTCGAAGATAATTGCTTCGTAAATGTGATGGAATATGCGTATAACATATACATGAACACTAACAAAAACCTGGTTTTTACAGCACATGAGAATCGTCTCCAGTGGAGACGATTCTAATGTGCTGTCAAAGCAAAGTTTCTGCCTCGTTAGTCAGTCCTATACGGCGTGTGAAGATGCCAACTCGGCCATCTTTGTGTGTTACAGCTATCAGCACGTTTCCCTCATGTGGCATTTGACGAAGAACCAACCATTAGAAGTAGAACATATAATACAATAGTGTACCTAATCATAGAAAAGCCAAGACAACGGACTCAATTGAGGAAGCATTTACGTTTAAATTACATGATGAACAGGTAATCTCGCGCGCGTATTAAACCAGTTCCTTTGGGCATGCGCATTGCGTATGGACTTTAAATGTGTAGGCTCTGTATTTCATCATTCAATCATGGATAACGGTATAGATTTTAATATAGGATTACCACAACTGCCGGATGATTGATATTGCAATTGATATCTAAGTAATCTAAGTAATAAAGACGTTAATACGTGTCTTCTTTGATATCGGCCTAGGTATCGTCCCTCGGTAACTTGGTATCAGCCTTCGACCGTCGGTCTCAGGCTGATACCAAGTTAGCTCGGGCCGATACCTAGGCCGATATGAAACAAGCCACGTATTAACCTCTAAATAATCTCATCACTGTATACGCATTGTCATCGTCGATCTAATACATTCACACGTGTAGTAAAACATGTTATCATGTAACCTGCCCTGCATTGACCGAATACGTACTGACTGATAACATAGTGTTGTATCAGGCATTGCCCTGATATAAACATCAGGGTTACAACGAAGTGAAAACTGACGTTCCATTGGTCTGATGACGTCACGTGACGTTACCGAATGACGTCAGTGTAATGACGCAACGTAAACAAGTCCGCGTTCTGTCCATAGAATACAACGTCATCTAATGTCATTTTCTAGCATAAAACGTTACCTGATAAATATAATCCAGACTAGTGTATTTTGATATCAAGTTTATCAGGCTCGGCTCAGAAACGGTAGGAATTCCTCGGCAAGCCTCGGAATTCCTACGCGTTTCCTAGCATGGTATTCTCTATGCATTTGCATTGTCTGTAAGAATTACAAGAGACTATTACAAAACGAATAGTTAAATGTATACGAGTATACGTACATGTGTTACATTCACTAAGTTCTGGTAAATGTGTGTTATATATACCGTGGTACATATCAAGTGCAATTCCGGATCCCACTTACTGAATTACATGCCGACCTTATTATCTGGATATATAGAGAATAGTAGGTAGGTGCCGTGAATGGGAAAAATATCTGGCAAGGCTCAGGAAACGGGATGGGCGAGGCTCTGCCGAGCACAGCCCGTTTCCGTGCCGCGCCAATTTTTTTTCCCATCCACCGCACTAACCTACTATTCTATTTATCCCGTGAACACCTACAAATGGCTGTAAAATGCAAAAATAGTATTGACTGGTGGATATGAAAAATGTTTCACGGCACCGTGTTTCACGGCACATAAGCACTGTGTTGACGGGATACAAATTGAATTTCGATTCGATTCGGCTCATATTTAAGGGTGGGAATTGGCTCGAACACCTTCCATACCAGGTATATAAATATATAAATTGAATTGCTGTAGCTTTCATAAGAACCCAACGCCATTGCCGAGGGCATTCGAAGGGAGTGTGAATTAATCAACATACAGTAGAATGATACGAGGGTCAGTTAGCCCTTTCACCCAACCCTAAGTAACTGGAATGAATTGTGTTTGATATGTTAAGTTTGCAACCAATCAAATCGTTACAAAATGATGTTCAGACTAGTCCATTTGTAAAAAGAGGGTGTTTTTGTTCTCAAAAATATGAAAATGACCACTACCAGACAGGTGTAGTTTTGAAAGAGTTAATGTTGACTGACCCTCGTATGCAATGTATAGAAAAAGGTGTCACTCGTTGTTTAACGACAACATTATCAGTTGTAACCAGCAATCTCAGGCGTAGTATACTGATTCCATCACCTCCTGCGTTTACACAACACGTACAAGAAATACGAGTGACAGAAAACTCCGACATCACGCTGAATTGTGACGTCAGTTCCGGTTACCCGCCTCCCAGACTCACCTGGACCCCATCTCCATCGACGTTTGACGTGGTCCGCACTCGGTTTGGGCCCAGCGTCATTACGATGAAGAACAGCACAGTATCCGACAGTAACCTATACAAGTGTGTGGCAAAGAATGTTCTTTGTTAATTCGTGGGAAGTAATTGTTAAATTGAGGGAACGAATTGTTATTTCGTGGGAACGAATTGTTATTTCGTGGGAACGAATTGTTGGGGAATGAATTAATAAAAAAAAGAATTATACGTCCCCTGCAGGAGTTACTACTGAGGTCCAGACTATACGACTAAAACTACTGTTTAGTAAGCAGAGTGTTTCATCATGTTCTGCACAGACTATACGACTAAACTACTGTTTAGTAAGCAGAGCGTTTCATCATGTTCTGGCACAGACTATACGACTGAACTACTGTTTAGTAAGCAGAGTGTTTTCATCATGTTCTGCACAGACTATACGACTGAACTACTGTTAGTAAGCAGAGCGTTTCATCATGTTCTGCACAGACTATCGACTGAACTAACCTGTTTAGTAAGCAGAGTGTTTCATCATGTTCTGACAGACTATACGACTGAACTACTGTTTAGTAAGCAGGAGCGTTCATCATGTTCTGCACAGACTATACGACTGAACTACTGTTTAGTAAGCAGAGCGTTTCATCATGTTCTGCACAGACTATAACGACTGAACTACTGTTTAGTAAGCAAGAGCGTTTCATCATGTTTCTGCACAGACTATAGGACTGAACTACTGTTTAGTCGCAGAGCGTTTTCATCATGTCTGCACAGACTATAACACTGAACACTGAAACTAGTTTATAAGCAGAGCGTTTCATCATGTTCTGCACAGACTATACGACTGAACTACTGTTTAGTAAAGCAAGAAGCGTTTCATCATGTTCGCACAGACTATACGACTGAACTACTGTTTATAAGCAGAGCGTTTCATTCATGTTCTGCACAGACTATACGACTGAAACACTGTTTAGTAAGCAGAGCGTTTCAATCATGTTCTGCTCCCACAGACTATAACGGACTGAACTACTGTTTAGTAAGCAGAAGCGTTCATCATGTTCTGCACAGACTATACGACTGAACTACTGTTTAGTAAGCAGAGCGTTTCATCATGTTCGCACAGACTATTACGACTGAAACTACTGTTTAGTAACAGCAGCGTTTCATCATGTTCTGCACGACTATACGACTGAACTACTGTTAGTAAGCAGAGTTGTCATCATGGTCGTTCTGCACAGACTATACGAATACTAATGTTTAGTAAGCAGAGCGTCCATCATGTTCTTTGCACGACTATACGATAAACTACTTTTGTTTAGCGTTTAACAGAGCCGTAAACATTTATGTTCTGCACAGACTATACGACTGATACTGTTTAGAGCAAGTTTTCATTTGTTCTGCAAAATAACGACGAAACTACTGTTTAGTAAGCAAGCGTTTCATCATGTTTCTGCACAGACATACAACTGAACTACTGTTTAGTAAGCAGAGCGTTTCATCATGTTCTGCACAGACTATACGACTGAAACTACTGTTTAGTAAGCAGAGCGTTTCATCATGTTCTAAGTGCACAGACATACGACTAACTACTGTTTAGTAAGCAGAGCGTTTCATCATGTTCTGCACAGACCTACATCTGTCTCGCACTATACGACTAAACTACTGTTTAGTAACAGAGCGTTTCATCATGTTTCTGCACAGACTATACGACTGAACACTGTAGTAGTTAACATGTGCACAGACTATACTCATGTTCTGCACCGAACTACTGTAGTAAGCCGAGCGTTTATCATGAATATTCTGTTTAGTAAGCAGAGCGTTTCATCATGTCTCACAGACTACGACTGAACTACTGTTTTAGTAAGCAGAGTGTTTCATCATGTTCTGCACAGACTATACGACTGAACTACTGTTTAGTAAGCAGAGTGTTTCATCATGTTCTGCACAGACTATACGACTGAACTACTGTTTAGTAAGCAGAGCGTTTCATCATATTCTGCTCAGTTATGAGATCAATATGATCATTTCACAACAAATTATTTCATAAATTTCCTTACAGATATGTATAATATAGTATATAGTGAACTTTCTTAACCTTATCACATCTTTGACACATTTCCGGGTGTTGTCTCTGTATTAAGACAGCTCGTGTGCAAGGTATGTGCACGCGGATGTGATAAATAAGTTAGATCATGTTTGTCCGCATGTACGAGTGATAATCCGCTCGCTAAAGATCGCGGATTATCTCCTCGTACATGTACATGCGGACGAACCGTGATCTAACTTACAAAGTGTCCCATGTTTACCAAAGCTTATGATGGTATATATTTGAATTTAACGTAAATCTTCGGAATTCGATCAAATAAAATAGTTCGATTAGTTGATACATGTCATTTGCAGTATTGACATGATGAAGTGAAATAACACCTATTGAATATCAGGGACAAGACATCATCTTTGAAACTATCCGTGCATTTCATACACTACACCGGCTACCAGCAAACAGCATTCTCCTATTTTCTCATGGCGGCTTACGATCGCTATACGCGCGCATTTTCCCGTCGCCATCGATCTCTGGTTAACTATTCAAATGCTTGATGTGTTATCTCAATATCACATTTATTACGTTAAACAAGTGTTTTTGTTTCAATTAAAATTTACATTAATCCTATGTAGCTTAGACCAAGAATAGTTCTGTCTCGGCGGTTGATTAATGGGGGCATATTCTCTTGCGTTGCACTCCGCGACGGTATAAAATGTATTACGTCGAAAAATGCACCGGTTTCCTGACGAGATGCCATTCAACTTTACTTCGAGATATCGCATATAAACACACGTTCGTCTAGTAACCGGCGCAAACCTTTTTCGCCGGTTACTAGACGAAAATGTGTTTATGCAGCATCTCCCGTATGTAGTTGAATGGGAATTTGTCAGGAATGCGTCGCCTATTTGGACGTGAAACATTTTACGCCCGCGAATATCTTCGGCATATAGCTGAATGGGAATTCGTCTGAAATACGGCGGCCATTTCGACGTGAAACATCCTACGCCGGCGCGGAGTTCAGCACCAATGATAATTTTATGAAGAGAGTACCAGGCTACTATCTCTTGATATCACGTTTCGATTGGTTCCGAGTGCTCCGAGTTCCGACGCTCGCCCATTATTCTCATTCTGTCATTTCTACGACACATAGACATAGAAACGAAATCAAATAATTGAACGTCTTGAAATCCGTCACCGTTTGTGTTTGAGGATGACACATAGACTAATTAATAATTAATTTGGAACGAAAAGCGTTTCGCCAAAAATAAGCGCGGGCATTTCACAGCAGCAACAACAACACCAACAACCAGTTAGTTAAATAGATTTTTGGAAATCCAAAATGATAAATTGATTTTTATTCTGAGAACTATTCTCAACAGAAATCGAAGATTATATTCGTGCACCGAACCGTAGAGTTACGAACCGCGAATAATCGAGCATGGTGATTAATCGTCGCACTCTTAGACTACGGAAACATGTGCAATAACATAAATTTAGCACAAAAAAACAACAAACAAAACATTTATCACACTTGAAAGGCGATCAAGCTAAGTTGTTGGAACTATTTTTTTTATGGCGTAAGACCCGTGTTTTAAAATGTTCAACCCGTAATATATGTGCTGCGACCGACATAAGCTCATTTGCATAAAGCTGTAAGACCTCAACTTAGGATGTTGGTTGTATAATTCTTCGCTAGTGCTCGAATATAAACGAACGAACCAAATATGCCGAAGCCTCTTAGATCATTTCTATTATTGTGCAGGTTATGCCGGATGGATCCCGGCTTGCGATCACGACCAACATCACGCCGATACAGCATGGCTCCCAGCTCCATGTCGACCACATGAGCCGGGCCAAGGAGGGTCGCTACATATGTGAGGGTCACAATGGGGTGGAGCACGTGAGCAAGTCGGCGTATATAGCCGTGTATGGTATGTATCAAGCACATTTGTGGCTGTGATTATCAGGTAAGGCTAGGAAACGGTATGAATTCCGAGGCTTGCCGAGGAATTCCTACAGTTCCCGAGCCGAGCCTGATAATTGGAGAAATGGGGTTTATGGGATTTGTGACCAGTGTAGTTCCTGATCAAACATCACACTCATGTAACCGGATAACGATATATATTCCTTGTGAACTACGTGATATCCTGTCAATACGACCTAATCACTGCGTATGAATATGTGCGGTTGTCATGCTAGTCGATTCTCCAATTTTGAGGATGCGGCTGGGGTTATTCTGTTTCATTGTAAAGCTATTTGTAATGTTGACGGGATGAATAGAATAGTAGGTTAGTGCCGTGAATGCCAAAAAATATCTGGCGCGGCACGGGAACGGGATGTGCTCGAAAGAGCCTCGCCCATCCCGTTTCCTAAGCCTTGCCATATATGTTTTTCCATTCACGGCACTAACCTACTATTCTCTATATGACTGTGCACAAACATTGTATGTGGAAACACGTGTTTACATTTCGCTGTGCCGCTCTTTTTCGGTGCAGTTATTACCCATGTTATTTGAGGAACAGTTGGGGGGGGTGTGTTCTGAACATAAGTTTTCACAAAACAAATTGTAGCATTTATAAGAAAACACTGAACCTGTTGGTCACGTGGTGTAAACAATATTGGGAGACATGACGACGTTGGATTTTTCGTTCTTATGAGTACGTGAACCTATTGCTTAATTCATGCAGAAGCAGTACATACTGGTTGCAGGCCATGTACAAGTAGGACTCACAGCATCCATACGAATAGGGAAAGTAGGAAAGACTGGCCTTTTTCGGGTGATTCGGTTAAGTTATAATTATAGTACAACTATTTGGTGGCTTCTAACCTAATAAAACTATACTTAGTCTAGTGCATTAACAATTCGTTACCACGATATAACAATTCGTTCCCACGAATTAACAATTCGTTCCCGTGGGAACGAATTGTTATTTCGTGGGAACGAATTGTTAAGTTGAGGGAATGAATTGTTAATTCAGCAGCATACACAGCAAAATGTGTCACATATTCAAACATATGATGCATATGCTGTTCATAGTAAAACAATCGAAAAACATATGAATCGCATATGAAATTCATATGAAAAGAGCCGATATGAAATTCATATGCATTGTTTTCATATGTAAAAACATATGAAAAACATATGAAGAGCATGAAATTCATATGAAAAGATTTGCGATATGAATAATTGCATATGAAATTTTCATATGCATTTTTCATATGAAGACTTTTCATGCATTTCATATGAATATTTGCATATGAAATTCATGAACATTTATAGATTTAGATTGTACATGGGTCTTCATATGAAATTATTATGATTTGCATAGAAGTTATGATTTGCATATGAAATGCATATGAAGATTTTGAATATGAATTGCATATCGGCTCACGTTATATCATTTGCGTATGAAATTTTCATATGCAATCATATGAAAAACCTATGAAATTCACATGCCACACATTTTGTAGTGTACACACTCAATTCACAGACCTCCATGTAGGCACAGTTAGTTCATATGCTATCTAAGATTATCAAAATAATGTTTATATCTATTTCCATTACATTATCACGACCATTCTCGAACATATGCCGCCTTTTCAAACTTTATTTATTTCACAACGATCAGAAGCAAGCTCGAGAGCACTTATACAAATTCTTTCGAACTGCCACCTATTTTGACAGCTTATGTCCCTTTAACCTTAAAGTACATGAATACACACGTAATTCCCGCCAACTATATACGCATGAATAATGCATGTGGCTGTTTTATTTCACCTGCCAGCTAACCCACGTAAATAACATACAATTTCAATATTCCAATTCAACAACATTCCATTCCAAATTTAAATGTATGATATATATGGAATGTAACGTGCATCATGCCGTAAACCAGGCGCTTGCTATTGAAATAGACAGAACAAAACTGAGTTGATGTCTGTGACATGTACGGAGCCCTGCAGGGGACATGGATATTTTTTATTAATTCGTTCCCACGAAATGACAATTCGTTCCCTCTGTTTAACAATTCGGTCCCTCGAATTAACAATTCGTTCCCACGATATACCAATTCGTTCCCTCGATTTAACAATTCGCTCCCACGAATTAACAATTCGTTCCCACGATTTAACAATTCGTTACCACGATATAACAATTCGTTACCACGATATAACAATTCGTTCCCTCGAAATGACAATTCGTTCCCTCTGTTTAACAATTCGGTCCCTCGAATTAAAACAATTCGTTCCCATGATATACCAATTCGTGCCCTCGAATTAACAATTCGGTCCCTCGAATTAACAATTCCTTACCACGATATAACAATTCGTTCCCACGAATTAACAATTCGTTCCCGTGGGAATGAATTGTTATTTCGTTGGAACGAATTGTTAAATTGAGGGAATGATTTGTTAATTCGTGGGAACGAATTTTTATATCGTGGGAACAAATTGTTAAATTGAGGGAACGAATTGTTATTTCGTGGGAACGAATTAATAATAAAAAAAAGAATTCTACGTCCCCTGCGGGGCTAAGTAGACATGACATGAACAACTCGACATAATATGAGACAAGCCATTTGATTGTGTACATAATATGATGGGCAAATATCTCTGAACAATATTTATTAGATGTTAAAGGTACATGTTTCAATTATTTATACTAAATAAATGCGTCGCCTGATTTTCGACAGAGTATAAAGTATAATCATTGCACATCTAAAAATGAATACAGAGAATAAATAGTAATGTCCGTTAACATTTATGGAAAAACGGTTATCGCCTGAGATCAGTGTGGAAATTTATGTCTGATTTAAACTGTATAGTAATGTCAATCAATACGTGGGGTAATGGTGAATGAATGTTTATTTTTCCAGAAAATCTCTTATATACCGAACATTTTGTGCCTACAGAGTGGGGCATGTATCTTTACTGAAATGTTCAGAGCAAATGCGGAATTGAATTCCGCATTTGCTACATTTCGTCAAGTTTTGACATCGTTTTACAGAAAATATTACAGTTTCTTTAAATAGTTTTCATGAATAATCGCATATTTGTGAGAATTGCACGTGTTGATCATCTTGCACTTGCACGCAGTATGCTAAGAATGTAATCGTTTAGCTGATGGTCGTCAACCTACATCCGTGACTGACTGACAACTCAATGAGCATTCTTTCTACGTGTTCATTTTGTTCTGTTTAGAAAAAATAAGATGATGATAAGAACAGTACTGTTCATCGATTCTTAAAACAGATGATAGACGGTTCGAATATGTTTACATCATGTTGAAAAGAAGACACTGACAATAGTGTACCATACAATGGCTTGAACTGGGCTCATCATAAAAAACAAATATTAACATAGATTGGTTTTGCAAATGATTGGCTAAATCAAGACGACATGGAAATCCCGTGCGTTCAGATCAAACAACTGTTACTAGACAATTTCGAGCAAACAGGACATGCCTGAATACACGAAGCAAACAAAGTAAAATGTTATTGCCGTTACAAGACTGATAACAATGCAGAGACATACATGAACACTATCACAGCAGAAGTTATACAACTACTCTAAACCGATTTACACTATCACCCCATTCACCGCCCATTGACACTGTTAAGTACAATGACACTGCCGGAGAGGACATACACGTACTATGCATATATTTATCAGGTAACATGCCCTGCATTGACCGAATACGTACTGACTGATAACATATTGTTGTATCAGACATTGCCCTGACATAAACATCCGGGTCACAACGAAGTGAAAACTGACGTTCCATTGGTCGGATGACGTGAAGTGACGTTACATTTTCGAGTATAACACGTTACCTGATAAATATAATACCAGGCTAGTGTATTTTGATATCAAGTTTATCAGGCTCGGCTCGGAAACGGTAGGATTCCTCGGCAAGCCTCGGAATTCCTACGCGTTCCCTAGCCTTGCATGATAAACTTGATATCAAAAGACACTAGCCTGGTATTCTCTATATACCCGACCGGAGCCTCCAGCCCGGGACCTCGGGTTTACCTATGTTCGTTCTAACCGACTGTGCTGTATGTATGCGTCTCTCACCTGTGATACGAATATCTCTGCCAGCCAATATGGAACGAGTCTGCTATCATGTGCGTGTATTCTCTATGTAACATGCACACGCTTGAAGATGAATACTCATGTGTCCAGGCTACCAGGCTAGTGTCTTTTGATATCAAGTTTATCAGGCAAGGCTAGGAAACGCGTAGGAATTCCGAGGCTTGCCGAGGAATTCCAACCGTTTCCGAGCCGAGCCTGATAAACTTGATACAAAATACACTAGTCTGGTATTCTATTTATCTGGTAACGTTTTATGCTCGAAAATGACCACAGATGACGTCGTTATATATGGACAGAACGAGGACTTGTTTGCGTTGCGTCCTTACACTGACGTCATTCGATAACGTCACGTGACGTCAACCGACCACTGGAACGTCAGTTTTTATTTTGTTGTAACCCGGACGTTGATATCAGGTGAATGCCTGATACAACAATATGTTATCAGTCAGTGCGTAGTCGGTCAATACAGGGCAGGTTACATGATAAACTCTGATTTGAGAAAGAAATGTTTCACTAAATACTGCCAATTTTGCCATTGGCCAACGTTAAATTAATTATTCGATCAATTAATGTTAGAACCGAACAAGATTAAGAACGTCAGTAGATTCTTGTTATATGTATTTAAACTGCGAACCGTGATAAAATATTTGTGACACCCGTTGAAGGTGTGACTCACTTTTATACCGTACATCGACGTGGTTAGAACAGCAACAACAATGGCTGAAAGGGTTGAAAGTGCGCCCTCTACAAAGTAAGTATTATTTGATAGTTTAATATGCAACGGATTTGGATGAAATATGGCACAACAAACGCGTCTTCGTGAGCTGCATTTGGTGATCTCGGGACTTCGGCGTTTACTTATGTCGTTCTTGCGAAGCATCGATTTCCGTGTCAGTATTATATGTACCGATACCGATGCCATATTTCATCAAGATCCGTTACATAATATGGACAATATAAAGAATACGTACCTTGAATCGGAGGCGCTTCTGGATGTTTCAGTAACTGTTGTTGTTGTTGTTGTAACCACCTGATCATGTACGGTGTTTGTCTGTGTGACATGTCTCTGGACTGAATGGCGAGCGGAGTGTCCTCTTGGTCTGTCAGCGCGGAAACGCAGGTCGGTTTGAGTCTACACTGGTTGTGAAAAACATATGGTCCGCCTTTGCTCATATATTCTCAATAAATGTAAAGCATATGCAGCCTATGCTCAATTAATGTAATCCATCAATTGGAATTTTCAGACGATCCTAAATTTGCACATACATTTTACTCTTAAAAAGTTTAGTGAAACGGCCCCCAGGTTCACAAAAAAAAATCACAAAATATATTCGTACGAACGTTTTATCGTACGAGGTTTAGGGAAACAGGACCCCAAATTGTTTCACATTTTCTTAGGTCCCGTTTTGTCAGTCGGGGTCCGTGTGTGCCTTACCCATGTGCAATAACCGCTCCCCGTTCCGTTCCCGTCATTGTCTCCAATCGAGCCAATCAGCGTGAGTTAGGGACGTTAATGGAGACACACTATGACATAAATCATAATTCGTTGCTACACTCCCTCTAGTGATACTGGCACGGCGTACAGACGTATCAGACATGTACAGACGTATCAGACATGTACAAGACGTATCAGACATGTACAGACGTAACAGACATGTACAGACGTATCAGACATGTACAGACGTATCATACATGTACAGACGTATCAGACATGTACAGACGTATCAGACATGTACAGACGTATCAGACATGTACAGACGTATCAGACATGTACAGACGTATGATCAGACATGTACAGACGTATCAGACATGTACAGACTACAGACGTATCAGACATGTACAGACGTATCAGACATGTACAGACGTATCAGACATGTACAGACGTATCAGACATGTACAGACGTATCAGACAGGTACAGACGTATCAGACATGTACAGACGTATCAGACAAATACAGACGTATCAGGCATGTACAGACGTATCAGGCATGTACAGACGTATCAGACATGTACAGACGTATCAGACATGTACAGACGTATCAGACATGTACAGACGTATCAGACATGTACAGACGTATCAGGCATGTACAGACGTATCAGACATGTACAGACGTATCAGCCATGTACAGACGTATCAGACATGTACAGACGTATCAGACATGTACAGACGTATCAGGCATGTACAGACGTATCAGACATGTACAGACGTATCAGCCATGTACAGACGTATCAGACATGTACAGACGTATCAGACATGTACAGACGTATCATACATGTACAGACGTATCAGCCATGTACAGACGTATCAGACATGTACAGACGTATCAGGCATGTACAGACGTATCAGGCATGTACAGACGTATCAGACATGTACAGACGTATCTGACATGTACAGACGTATCAGGCATGTACAGACGTATCAGACATGTACAGACGTATCAGACATGTACAGACGTATCAGGCGAAAGCAAAGTCTAATCAGAGCAATGAGCCGGTGTATACATGGTAGGGTCGGGCAGTCTGTAATTTATTGATTTGATACTACATGTATTTACAGAGCTCCAGATAAGTTTTTTATCTAAAGAGTATTATACCCCAAGATTTCAAATTCAATGAGTATTTTACTTTTACAATCTTTTTTGATTTTCTTCCTTCTAAAATAGGGATCAAATGATAAAAAAAAACAAAACACTTTCAACAATTCACTTCTTTGAGCTGCAAAAAGCAAACACTGTTTGCTTTTTGTAGCTCAACTAAGTACATTTTCAACTTTATTAGAGTATTTTCATAACTCAATTTGAACATCAATGCGTATTTTCATAGTGATGTGAGTATTTTGTTCTCCCACTTGATAATCACTGCGTATTCTGCTGAAATAAGTGTAAAATGTAAATGCTAATACGCACCTTATCTGGAGCTCTGAATTATTTATAATTGAACCTCTCCAAGCCGCGCTACAATATTACGTCATTGCATTGAACTACATTGAACTACAGTGAATTGTATTCCCACATACATTGTATAGTGAAAATATAACAACAACAAAAAACAACAACACTTATATTTGCTAATATAAGTATTTAAATTACAGTTGAATACCAAGGATGTCCAGCTTACAGAGGATCAGCTGCACTTTACTTAACACCTATCATGCTGAGGATATGCCATTTTAATTGAGGAAAATCTTAAATAGTTTCTTTAAATGTGCTTAGTATCATAAATTATCAAATACTTTCATTAAGAACAAAAATATACAATTATTATTATTATACCCATAAAGGTGTATTGCGCATGTACACATGTACATGTAATGGGTTAAGTAATACAACCATGGTCTGTTGCGTGTTCTGTAGTATGAAACACATTTGGTTTGTTTAAAGTCAGAATGACTTGAAACAGACAAAATGTTTTATTACCATGAATTTATTACTTATATACATTGCATGTTCTGATAGTTTCAGAATTGTACATAGCCAAATATAGCGTTAACATTAAGACGGTCGTGCGATATCATTAATTCATATTTCAAGGTGAGAACAAAAACAAAATGTCGGACGATTAGCCGCGACGTCGTACGACGTCGTGCGACGTCGTGCGATGTCGCACGATGATCGTACGATACACTACGATCCTGGTTTACGTCCTTTTGTCGCAATTCATGGAACAGCGACGTTGCCCGTCAATAGCGGGACGTCATGTATTTTAATGACGTCAAACAAACTTTAACGAGTCAACGTCGACTGACGTCACGTGGGGCTAATGCAATATAATGGAATATAAACGCAAGGACGTCGTGTACGTTGTTGGTGATACTTGTGATAACGTCAAAACGACGTCAATCCCGCTAAAATCGACGTATGAACGTCAGCGTCGTATTTTGCAGTGACTGGCGTTTCTAGCGTAAACATACAATTATGTACATAATACAATGGCTGTCTGTATCATAACCATTAGTAAATACAATGGGAGCACTATGTGGGTGTAATAATACATGATAATATAAATAATACATTTGAATGCAACAGGTCTATGCACATACTCATGGTCAGGGATTGTGCTACATATTTAAAAGTTGGTATTTTTCTGTTATGTTCATATGCGACCGCTACAAAAGGCACACACCTATAAAGAAGACAAAATTCACATTTCGTAATTGCAATATCACTATCGTACAACAAATTTAGGCATATCCTTTATACTACACAATATACAGAAACTTTTTAAAAATGTACAATAGGGACGTAATTTGCGGCATGTGACGTTTTCACTAGACATTTTAAAGTGCCTATTTTTATTAGCCGATCTATTTATAGATCGGCTAATATGTTGGTTATCCATCGAATTCTGAAAAAGTTTGTAGCAACCCTTTTCTCCGCTATTCGGTAATCTACGAACGCGAATTTTTCTGTATCACTTCCAAATTGCACCAACCGATAAAGTTTGCATTTTTGGCAATTATCTCCGTTTATTTAAAACTTTACTTATAGCCAAATAACACAATTTTGAATACTTAATGAGCTGAACGCCTGAAGAGATTTAACCCGGAAGTTATTGTTGTTGAAGTCCATAGTTGGCTCTAATGGCCATATACGCCAACATACGCCGATTATTGGGCTAATTTAAAGCTTTTATTTATTAAACAGAACAAGTTTCAGCCACGTATAATCGCGTAAAATGTGTTTATTCGGCTAATTTATAATCGACCTCTGCTCAAAATCTCCTTACTAGTAACCCCAGCATTTGCGGGTTTATCCCAGCATCTCGGGTTTATCCCATTGGATCGCGTACGCGCGTCATTTGACGCTAGTTAATATTCACAAAATTTTCCACCAATCAAAACGAAGAATTGCCCTTCATAGCCAACTTTGATTTGTTTACGTATCATGCAGGGATGGCAGGGATGCATCCAGCACGCGCGATTGCGGCAATCCCCCTTAATTATTGTCAATGCCGCAAATTATTGATTGTCTTGCGCCCGACATCGCGCAAAAAATCACGGATGGGGCACATTAGGCCAATCTGGGCATGTGCCTGAATACGCAGGAGCTTGCGTCTATTTTTAGATGACACTGTAACCGCTAGATATATATAGCCCTGGTAGCTCCGCCCACTCGCATGCTGCCACAGAATTCCGACAAACACACACACAGTGAATACAACTTTGTGTATTGCGGAGTGTAATTTGTAGATAAATAGAGCATACAGTACAGGTGTTACGCTGGAATATTTCGCAACATAATGGTGACAACAAAACATTGCTGCTATGGCATTGCTGCTATTGGATGGATTTGGGAACGGTTTCCAAAACCTGCACAAAATCGAGAAAAATGTCAACGCTGGGTACAGAACTGTGGTCGAAAATAGTTTACCATTGACAATGTTACCAGAGACACCTACATATGTTCGATGCACTTTACCCTGATTTGATCGGCTAATAACATCATGCTCTGCATGACTTTTCATTTATGATGTTTATGTGCGACCGCCACAAAAAGTACTCTACTAGAAAGAAGAAAAAATGCACATTTGTAATTACAATATTTATTATTTTATAACAAATACTGGCATATATTCCATACCCGACAAGCTTCGTTTACGCTTGAAAGAATGTAAAATAGTGACATAATTAGCAAGATGTGAAATTTCCACTAGACATTTTGAAGTATGTATTATTTTATTAAGTTTATGGGCAACCACCATGAAATTTACATTAATAGAAAGAAGATAAAATGCACATTTCGTAATTACAGTAGTATTATCGTACAAGAAAGTTAGATAGAATTTCTTATTCCATAAACTACGACAACGTTTTATAAAACGCACAATAACGACGTAATTTGCAAGGTGTGACATTTCCATTAGACATTTTAAAATGCGTAGTTTTTTATGATGTTTATGTGCGATCGCCAAACAATGTACACGACTAGAAAAAAGTTACAAAACACATGTTGTGGTTACAATATAATTATCGTGCTATATAAATTCAGCAAATATTTTGCATCACACAAACTACTGTAACTTTAAAAAAGGTGCATTCCCGACGTAATCCTTAAAGTGTGACATTTTCACTAGACATTTTGAAATGCTCAGTTTTTCATTCATTTTCTACACGGATCCTACACATTGTATTTCACAAGAAAGACTACAAAATACACATTGTGTAAGTTTAATATTATTTAGTTATTTGAATGTGTGACATGAATTTCTTCAATTGACTTTTCTAATGTTTAAAATAAAATACGCATTTACGACGTTGTGACAAAATGTGACACCTATTGTAGCATAGCATCAAATATAAATATATCGATAACGAGTTCAGATTTCCCACTGAAATTTATAGCACAAACTATTTATACCCTAATGAAAAGTGTGCATCTAAGCAATATGCTAATATATACCCGAAGTAGTTAGTTTAGTCGCCTCGCTTTGCGAATGAAAGTATGTTCCTGCTAACGTTTTTTCGTTTGTGACATAATTCTCCAAATTACAAATTCGTCTCATTATTTATTGATTTGGCGACGAAATGACAAACCATTTATAATTTGATAACTTAACACAACACTAATAGTATGTATGATAAACTGGCCTGAATTCTTAAGACATTTTGAGTATCAATAATCTTCACTTCAGATGCGGGGTATTTATTTTCTATTTTTCACGTGTCTACACTAGTTTACTTCACCGCAAAAACAACGTCATTCCAAAATAACTCAATTGACATAATACTTCACGGAAATACGCATTTCACATCTTAACCCTAATCACTAGTACAAAAATTAATGAGTTCTGACGATGAGAAAGGTAAAATAATAACATGAACGTTCATCCGAGTGTTGATTGTTGTTACGCGTATACACCCAAATTTGGACGTAAATGACGTACACTAGTCGGTACCATTTTAAACATGTGTATGGAGCACACTGTTGTTTGTGATAATTCAAATGAATATCCAATTAGCTTTCTTTTGATGTATGACATGTGCACATTTTCATTACAGGTCTCCAGATATGCCATGTTTATACATAATAGTACGGTCGAACGCGTCATTATCACCAACAACGTACACGCCGTCAAGGCGTTTCCATTATGCATTTATGGACAGTGTAAATGTATACCATTGTGGCATATAAGTTAAATTTGAAGTTACTTGGCGGAGCGTCAAGCACGTGACGTGTCCGGCTTGACTTTACCTGGCTAGTCACCGGTGTGATGACTCATGTATATGGATGCAACAGTAATACGGAAAGTGCATTCTTTTTTTGTTCATTGTGAATTCCACCATATTGAGATGAGTTCCAATGTAGTAATATGTATAAGTTAGATCACAGTTCGTCCGCATGTACGAGGAGATAACCCGCGAGCTATAGCTTTATGTATTTATCTTGGACAAAATAAAATACCTTGCGGGCGGTATTTGTGCATTATATCTCTCCATTTATCAGGCCCGCCCCACATACGCCCGCCGGGTACGGTGACGGCCGTGAAGGGCGACCATGTCCGACTGAGGTGTGTCGCCGACGCCCACCCGCCGGCAACTTTCACATGGACATATCCGGTACGTTCCGCCGGCTAAACTTCATGTGTATATGTAAATCTGACGGTTGTTACGCCAATTTCCATCGTTGAATATTATTTAATTTAGACAGCACGAGTATCGGCACGTACCTGACTAGCGTAGTCGCCGTCACCGTGCAGTCTGATCAATTAGGGAGAGGATTTATATAAGCTTGCTTTCAATCCAATATATTTGTATAATTCGGTATATAGTACTATTGATGCATTACTTGTAAATAATATACAAATACAATATGTTTAAACCAATGACTGTTCGCCATTCAATCACCGACACATTGCATATAATTTTATGTGAATATGTATATGCCATTGTATGATCGTCTCTTATAAGTCTTACTTAGATTTGGCAATATATTTACAGTAACTGTGATTAGGAAACAGTTCGCATTACATCAGTGCTATATCCTGGCATTGATAATATATCTTAGTGCCGGAACTACTTTTCACCTCGTAAAATAGTTCCTTCTAAAGTAACGCTAATTTATTTGTTTTGTTCATATTTGGTAAATTTTGAGGCGCGTATATTTTGCGGGTGATTTACGTAAAAATAGAAAGGTTATTTGATTTGTATGTGGCTATATGCCACTCGTTCCGCGCAATATCGCACGCTGCGGAACTCGTGCATATATCCACATACACATCAAATAACCTATACATATACGTACTTTCGTTTCCCATTGAAACTCAACGGAACGCAAGATGTCAACATTTTTTCCATATTGAGTTCATATTGGTCAGTGCCGGAATTACGTTTCACCTCTAAAAATAAATTAGTGATGATTTTAGAAGGAACTATTTTAAAATAGTTCCTTCCAAAAACATCACTAATTTATTTATTATTATCAGCTACATATCACCAGCTTTAATGATTAACTGTTCAACAGGAAATGTAAAATCAATACTCGGATGGGACATTGCATTGCACAATTGGCTGAACTATACGTATGTTATTGTTCACAGGGTGTCTAGTTTAGAGAGGTTTCACTGTAAATCAGGCATTTGATTATTCCGAGCAATAGATGTGTGCTATGCGATCACGAACAGGCATTATCACCTGAGATAAATGTCCAAGTAAATCCAAAGACCCTTCAACATGATGATCATATATGTGTATTGTTGTCCGGTTTAGAGAGGTTCCACTGTATCTTACAGCCGGGCGTGACGAACGCATACACGGACAGCGACGGTTCCCTGGTGATCCTTCACGCGCAGCCGAAACACAGTGAGAACTTTGTGTGTACGGCCCGAAACCGGTACGGGGAGGACCGGGCGACTCTCACACTCAAGGTCGGCGGTTAGTAGCCCCGATAATTGAAGATATATATATAAATATGTGTATACTAATAATATAGTAATACTATTAAATACTGTCTGTTCCACGTTTCGCTGCCGACAAACAGACACCGTTTGCTTGCAAATCGTGATCCATTACTACCTAGTTTCACTTGAGGAACATTTTGGTGTGCCTTTAACACCAGTTTTCAGCATATTTGTAGCATTTAAAAGAAAACACTGAACCTGTTGGTCACTTGATGTAAACGGAGTTTCCGTGGCCAAAAAATGTACACAATATTGGAAGATATGAAAAGATTGGATTTTTCTTTCTTATGAGTAAGTGAACCTATTGTTTAGTTAATGCAGAACCAGTACAGACTGGCTGCAGGTCATATACAAGTGGGTCCCACAGCATCCATACGAATAGTGAAAGTATGAGAGACTGGCCTTATTGGATGGCATTCGGTTAAATTATATAGTAAAACTATTTGGTGGTGTCTAACCTTCCAGCTCCACCGGAAGTGACGATCCTCCCCACCAGAGTTCCGGCTGCCCTCGGCTCTAACATCCCGATCGAGTGTAAGCCGAGTGGTGACCCTCCGCTCACTGTGGGCTGGGCGAAAGACGGGGTACCAGTCACCAGGTACACACCCAGATGCGGTTATCGTGCCAATAGTTTCATGGTTTCTGACAATGTCCGAATCTCTAGCATAATGTTTTGGAGTTTGGTCGACCTACGCAAGCGTCAGAAACATCGAGTTACATTATCCGTGTTATAAATGTAGTACATTGACTTTGATCTGCTGAAGCTGAGCTGTGTAGACGGCATTCACGTCATTTAAGAAAATGATTGGTTACTTGGTTTCAGTATTAATCAGTGTCGTTTAACGCTAATAACCGCCATAACGCCAACTGGGCCCCGCAGGGGACGCATAATTCTTGTTTTATTACCCACGGAATAACGATTCGTTCCCTCAATTTAACAATTCGTTCCCACAAATTGAAAATTCGTACCATCAATTTAACAATTCGTTCCCACAAAATGACAATTGGTTCCCACGGGAACGAATAGTTAATTCGTGGAAACGAATTGTTATATCGTGGGAACGAATTGTAAAATGAGGGAACGATTGTTATTTCGTGGTAACGAATTAAGAAATGCATGTCCCCTGCGGGGCTCCGTAAACGCCATCTCTATCCGTGTAATAGCAACCGTCGATGTAACGCTAGATACAGTGGTATTACAGAGCAATCTCTCTACACCGGACACCCAGATAACACATGTCACCTCATTTGGAGAGGTTTCATGGTAACGCATCTCAGATAATAATGCATGTTCATGATTGTAAAATATATAAGTATGTCCCAGTATGGTTATATGCCTGATTTACAGTGGAACATCTCTAAACCGGACACCCTGGGGGCCTCCCAGGGTGTCCGGTTTAGAGAGGTTTCACTGTACATGAGCAATGAACAGTAACGGTAGTAGATCAGCTCTGTTCCACCGTATCGTTTATCGTCTCCGTAACGCTAACTGTCATCGTTACATTAACCATTACTATTGCCAGTAGGCCATTTATCCTCGCCAGAATGTATACGGTTACCACACGTACATGTCTGTTCTCTGGCCATCCACTGGAAACAACGTTATACAAACGCGACACCCGCGGATAGTTAGCATTTATTCAAGCAAACTACATCATTGTATAATGTTTTAGACAACTAAGTGACGCGACATTTGAGAAGAATTATTTTTACTATAAACACATCATACCATCCACTATCCTGACATAAATAACTACATAATTCAATTGATTCCTACCATATAGCCATTGCGACCAAATAATTGCCGCTTACGTGTCGGTCTAGACTTGAATGACAATATTAAGCGAGTGATCACACGTAGTTACCACGCTTAGCGTGAAAACACGCACGACCGAACACGCGCAATCGCGTTACCATCAATCAATATCATAATTCACTACGTTCAAACGACATTAATTTTATTTTATTTCCAGCAACGGGCACCTGTTCGTGTTGCCAGGCAACGTACTGTTGATTAGCCACCCGACTACGGTACATACACGTGCACGGGTCTGAATTCCATGGGCGTTGCGCATGCGTCGTCATACGGTATGTACGTGCAATAAGGTACACATGTCGACAATACATGTACGTTACAGTATCATTGAATACGTATAAAGGGACACGTGCCACAAGAAACTATGGAAAGCCAAATCTACATAAACTAGAATAAGTATTGCTAGCTCTAAATAATAGAGCTAGTATTAAATATTTAGAACTAGCATTAACTATTTAGAGATAGCATTAATTATTTGAGTTTATGTACATTTTTCCTGGAACGCCAAATCTACATAAACGCAAATAATGAGTGTTTAGCATTAAATATTTAGAGAGCTTTTCAAGTGATTTGGAGCTAGCTCGAAATATTTAATGCTAGCATTACATATTTAGAGCTAAGCATTAATTATGTGCGTCTATGTAGATTTAGCGCTCCATACATATCAGCCACTGCATGCACAGAGTCGCGGCATAGCCTATTATGTTCGCCCGTCAGTCACTCAGGTCACAGGTTGAAGTAACGGACCGAGGTCTATAAATACATTAAATATGCATAAAAACATCAATAAACGAAACGAAAAATAAGCTAATTTTGTTTTGTTTTACTCCCTATATATGGTCTATATGGAGTCTATATGGAGGGAGTAAAACAATTTGTTTACCTTATTTTGTTTTCCTTTATTGATGGTTTTAGGTATATTTAATGTATTTATAGACCTGGGTCGGTTACTTCAACCTGTGACTCAGGTATGTTTATTGCCGTCAGCAAATGTATTACATCCATACATGGGGGCCGTTTCATTAAACTTCGCATGACTAAAATATTCGTAAGTGAAACATTATTATGGTAAGCTGCACATTAACACTGTTTTCTTGTAAACAATTATTGGATTTACATTTATTGAGCATATGCTGCACATGAGCATATGTTCAATAAATGTAAATCCATCAATTGAAAATTCCAGACGATCTTAAATTATGAACATCCTAGTCGTATGAATGTTAGTGAAACGGGCCCCTGGTATACATGTATACTATTTGCGGAAGGCAATAAACAAGGGGTATTATCACGTGGTACTAAGAACAACAATACGTACTGAAACTTCCAGAATTCATCTGATTCAAAGTACGTATTCTTTCATATTGTCCTTATTACGCAACCAAATGCAGCTCATGAAGACGTGTTTGTTGCGCCATATTTCATCAAGATCCGTTGCATATTCAGGAAAATATCAAATAATACTTACTTTGGAGTGGGCGACGTTGTTGTTGTTGTAACCACGTGACCATGCACCTTGATAAACATACCTGAGTGACTGACGCTCGCAGCCGTCGGTGTAGAACCCCATATAGTTCACACACCCCTAGTGTAACCATGGTTACACTCGCGGTGTGTGGACATTAGGGGATCCTACGCGACATTCAACATACGAATCCATTTTGTATTTCATTGTATCAAGATCAAGGAACAATAACGTGCACGGACACATTTTCCATGTGTTCGGAGACCACGTGCGGGTAAGTTCACGGGGCGGTTGGTAACCTGGGTTTGAAAATTCCATTCACGCCATTCCATACATCACATGACATCATTAGACCAATGACACGCCAGTAAAAGCAATTTTCAAATTCGAATGACCCTGATACATTGTATAAGTGCCAATGGTTGAAAATTCAGTGTGTATTCGGTATAATGTTTATACCATTATAAATCATACTTTAAAATAATGCAAATCGATAAAAAAGTTAAACATACATTTAAATGTTGAAGATCGTTCTAATAGTGATTCTATTTTATATCTGGGTCAGTGTTTGAAAGAATCCGTTACACACGAGGGGTGATCACATAATACGTGGACGTTTGCTATATCGTGAACCTTGTAACTGATACAGGAATTAAAATTACACTATCCGGAAAATTAATCGATATTCAACCTGGGAACTCATCGGGCATATACCGTACTCATGGGCATATATACCGGGCATATACCGTACTCATCTGGCATATACCGTACTCATCGGGCATATACCGTACTCATCTGCAAATGTTATATCAATAAATGTAAATCCATAAATTGAAATTTACAGACGATCTTAACTTTGAACTTAGGAACATTTTAGTCGTAAGAAGTTTAGTGAAACGGGCCTCAGGTTGTATTGTATTGTGCTCCCATAGTGACGTTACGCGTTTTGCGCTTTACGTTGACAATTGTTTGACATCGTTTCCCTATTCTCAACCACTGCCAGCTAGTTTAAAAACAATCGTTTATATCACTTAATCCTTACACTGCTGAATTTTTTTTTGTTGTCTGCTTTTTATTTTTTATTTTCCATTTTCTCATCAACAGCATGTTTTGACTTCATTTTAAAATCAATTCCAATTTTACTAAGAGAAAAGACAAATACGGTACAACAGCAGACATGGCCGGTCACGAACAATATACAGTCAAGGGACATAATTATTCACCACCCTGTTACCAAATTGTCTAAATTGGGTTACCCTGTCAGTGCAAATGCACTGTGTGCTATTTATAGACATGCAACAGGAAGTCTAAATGACATCATATTATGACATCATAATTAACTGATCACATGACATAAAAATGGAAGCTGTGCACTTCCTGTAACCATGGGTAACACTGCGTTTGATTAATGGCTCCAAACAAAAAGAATTGTGTAGTGAAGTTAGAAAATTAATCATAAACTTCTTATGAGTCTGGCCAAAATCAGTCAGAATTGGCAAGAATATTTAATATACCACGGTCCACTATTAAGAGCATAATAAAGAAATATAAAGAATTTGGAACTGTAGAAAATAGACCAGGAAGAGGCAGGAAGAAATTGTTCACAGACAGGGATAGCAATCAACTTTCTCGTGTTACGAAACAGAACAGAAGGAGATCACTCCAGGATATTACCAGCATAATTAATGAGGGTAAGGACCATACTTTCTGTACTAAAACTCTGCAGAGAAAAATCCATGATCTGGGGTATAAGCGACGTGTTGCCAAGAAACTGGTGGTGGTGAGGCATGCCAACAAGAAAAAGCGTGTGACGTGGGCTAAAGAAAGAAGGAATGAACAGTTGATGAACACTGGAGCAAGTGGATATTTAGTGATGAAAGTCAAATTGTAATTGGTGCAAATAACCGTGTGCTTATCTGGAGAAAGGGCTCTGAAGTCAACGACCCCCAGCTTGTGAACGAACCTCCAAGGGGGCGAGTCAGTTTGATGGTGTGGGGATGTATTTGTTATGAAGGTGTCGGAACATTAACACAAGTAGAAAGTAACATAAATGCTACTAAATATATTGAAATACTTGACGATAATTTGTGGCCAGTTGTTGCACGCCATTTCCATGGCAACGACTATATATTTATGGATGACAATGCCCCTGCCCACAGGGCCCGTTCAGTGAAAGAATATATAGAAACAAAACAACATAAACAACACAACGTGGCCAGCACAGTCACCAGACATAAATCCTATAGAAAATATTTGGCTGAAATTAAAAAGAGACATAGAACCTTCTGCAGCAAATATTCACACCAACTCCGAGCTCATTTGTGCTGTTCGACGTGTCTGGGAAAACATCCAACAAGACTATGTTAGAAAGCTATACCAGTCCATTCCAAACGTCTGTCAGAAGTAGTTAGGATGAAAGGCAATCTGACCAAATATTAAGGTAAGATTTCAATCTGTTACAAATAATGACCACATATACAGCAGTTTCATTTCCACAAGTGTTGTCAGTCATTTTGAAAGTGGTGAATAATTATGTCCCTTGACTGTAGAACTTATTGAATATTTGACCAGCCTAGCTCCTGATCAGCTTGAATATATATGCAACATAGTGCAGATCAGGGGCCCGTTTCACTAAACTTCGTACGACTAAAATGTTCGTAAGTGCAAATTTAGAATCGTCTGGGAATTTCAATTGATGGATTTACATTTATTGAGCATAGGCTGCATATGCAGCGTATGCTCAATAAATATAAATCCAATAATTGTTTACAAGAAAACATTGTTGATGTGAAATGTACAGACTATCATAAGTATGCAGCACTTTCGAACATTTTAGTCGTAAGAAGTTTAGTGAAACGGACCCCTGACATTTGTGTTCGGTGCGATAGGGATGACTGAGTCAGATTGCACGGAGCGGTTGATGCGCTGATCACAAACGCTATAACGACCATTTTGTTGTGGCGAGACCCGTACAATAACTACTTAAATTCAACCAGTAGTGCTCGATTTTACGGAGCCCCGCAGGGGACATGGATTGTTTTTATTAATTCGTTTCCACGAAATAACAATTCGTTCCTTCAATTTAACAATTCGTTTCTTGGAATTAACAATTCGTTCCCTCAATTTAACAATTCGTTCCCTGGAATTAACAATTCGTTCCCACGAAATGACAATTCGTTCCCTCAATCTAACAATTCGTTCCCACGATATAGCAATTCGTTCCCACGAATTAACAATTCGTTCCCGTGGGAAGGAATCGTTATTTCGTGGGAACGAATTGTTAAATTGAGGGAACGAATTGTTAATTCGTTCGAACGAATTATTAAATTGAGGGAACGAATTGTTATTTCATGGGAACGAATTAATAAAAAAAAAATTCTCCGTCCCCTGCGGGGCTCCTTAGTATTGGAGTTGTGTTGGCTAGCAAACAATTCGGATCTGAATCGGATTTTGAGATTAAAACTCAGCTGGCACGGGGAGGTATATTTCTGTGCTTCGTTCAAAGTAGCTGCACGCTTGACCCTTATAATGCATAGTTTATCTTATTCTCAATAAAACCATGATAAACAGCAGACGACAATTTTAATTCAACATTGTAAGGGTTAATAGGCAATGGATATATTTGCGGAATAAGGTTTTCATTTCGCGCACTACACCTCAGCGATAATCAGCAGGACGTTTGCATTTATACTTCACATAGTGACGGAAAAGGCAAACATATTACTCACCTAATAAATTGCGTATTCGCAAATTTCTTAGGTCACTCTGATGATACTGCAAAGTTAGATCACTCTCATGATACTGCAAAGTTAGGTCACTCTCATGATACTGCGAAAGTATTTATCCATGACGTGGGATAGGTTTTGAACTCATAAATTTTAGTATTGACGTCCTGTATTCTATCCTTGATCCAGAACCCATCCATAGTAAACAGAGAACACTTGAGTTTTGTACTCGGAACAACTTTTAAAACAGACAGATGACGCGCGAAATCTCAATGATAATTATCACTCTTAGACAGTCGACTCGTTCCACCGTCGGTAATTGTAGGCAATCACGTAAAATGGTGAAATGGTAAAATAGTGCCGACAACCACGACACTTATATGTATGACAGGAATTAGGTTTCTTTCACAACTCGTTTGTTTCATGTGGTGTGGCGTTTGCACTTGGTGCATTTCGTGACTTTCACCCATAGTTAATTCCGTGGTGTTGGCCTCCACTCCGTGACATCCGCTCCAAGTTCATCCCGTGGTGTTCGCCCCAAGTCCACTCCGTGCCGTCCACTCCAAGTACATCCCGTGTTGTTTGCCCCAAGTCTGCTCCGTGACTTTCACTCTACGTACATTCCGCGTTGTTCGCCCAAAGTCAACTCCGTGACATCTACTCCGTGACGTCCACTCCATTTTTATTTCATGTTGTTCGCCCCAAGTCCACTCCGTTACGTCCACTTCAAGTACATTTCATGCTGTCCGCTCTAATTCCACTCTGTGACGTCCACTCCAAGTACATTCCATGTTGTTCTCCCAAAGTCCACTCCATGACGTCCTATCCAAGTTAATTCCATGTTGTTCGCCCCAAGTACGCTCCGTGAAGTCCACTCCCAGTTCATTCCGTGTTGTTCTCCACAAGTCCACTCCGTGTTGTCAACTCCAAGATAATTCCGTGTTGTTCGCACAGAGTCCACTCTGTGACGTCAACTCCAAGTTAATTCCGTTTTATTAGCCCCAAGTCCTCTCCGTGACGTCCACCCCAAAATTTAAGTCAACAAGGTATATAAATACAATATTAAATCATCAATAATTTGTAGATCGAGTCGTTGTTGACATCGTGCAAATAGCATTTTCAGTTCATCAGTTATTTCGGATTGTTTTATAAATATCTTGGCAGCTACTGCAGCAGTAATTTGCTACATTGACACATTTTGATGACATGTTGCGGGCAGTAACTCTGCAAAACTCCCGTACCGTCCGTAGGGAGTTTTGCAGAGTTACTGCCCGCAACATGGGCATAATGGCCTTTGCTTTTCGATACAACTCAATCAGATAAATGTTAGTATTCACGATAGATCTCCTGATTGGCCAGTGTGTTGAGATTTGAGACAACGAACTGTGGCAGCTATGTAATGTGCCGGGTATATGCGCTCAGTAGTAGCGGCATGTAATACATGTACAGTGTAAATCCAGTAACACGTGACTTTAACCCATTTCATGCTGAGCATATGCCATTATGTTTGCCGAAAATCTTAAATAGTTTCCTTCAATGCAGATCCTGCATCCGCATGCACATGCTGATCTGGATCTGCACTGTTCACCATCGAGGCATTGCAACACCCATCATTCTTCTTCTCACAAGCAATATATATCGTTATCAGGCTGCAGGACTGCGCCAGAAGATCAGGAGATACACTGGTCACAAATCCGCATTTGTCAAGCGAAATGTCTCTACCTCACCACAAATACAAGTGCATGCGTCCTTGATACAGTTCGTTTTCCAAGACCCCAATACGCGTAAATTTGAAACCATTTGTCTGCCATCATGTTAAACGTGCCTGCCCACTCAGTAGGCACACATTTTTCTTCACATCAGAGACATCATCTGAGACATTTTCAGACAAAATAAACATTCATTCACCATTACACAACGTATTGCTTGGCAGTATTATACATTTATATCAGGGGAGATAGCCGTGTTTCCTTAAAATGTGAACGGACATTGCAAGTTATTCTCTGTATTATTTTATAATCTGTCAAAAATATATTTTTTATCAGGTGACGCATTTAAGTAGTATAAATAATTAAAAAATATCATGCCTCATTTGCATATGAAAATAGCCTGATACCACCGCGAGTCACTAGCAGTAAACTAAATAGTACTACATGATTATATCTGTATAGCAGGCACTCGTAATTTGTAGAACTGGCGGAATAGTGACACAATTATACACTTAATATTTAATTCCTATAAAGAACAGTTTGTGCCTACTGAGTGGGCATGTACCTTTAAATTGTTTTCCAGCATTATCTTGTTATGTATTACTAATGACACGGGGAGGATACTAGAACATTTCAATTGTGCCGACTCGTTATCTGAAGTATCCAGTTAAGTGCTTTGAAACTGGCAAAAACAATCTGAGGAAATCCACGGACATTCAGCATGACAATGAAATGAGGGATCGTAGCTGGTTATCTCCCTTTGAATTTATTCATAGAAATCCTGTCCAAACATTACATTTTATTACATTACTTGTAAAGTAAACAGGGCGAATGTAGCATGAGTTGTTGTTAAAAGGAGCCAGTGATTATAGTGATTATAGTGATTATAGTGATTATAGTGAGTATAGTGAGTATAGTGATTATAGTGATTATAGTGAGTATAATAGTGATTATAGTGATTATAGTGATTATAGTGAGTATAGTGATTATAGTGAGTATAGTGAGTATAGTGAGCATAGTGATTATAGTGATTATAGTGATTATAGTGATTATAATGATTATAGTGATTTATAGTGAGTTATAGTGATTACAGTGAGTATAGTGATTATAGTGATTATAGTGAGTATAGTGATTATAGTGATTATAGTGATTATAGTGAGCATAGTGAGTATAGTGAGTATAGTGAGTATAGTGATTATAGTGATTATAGTGAGTATAGTGAGTATAGTGATTATAGTGATTATAATGATTATAGTGATTATAGTGAGTATAGTGATTATAGTGAGTATAGTGATTATAGTGATTATAGTGATGTCGACTAGTATTGATCCAAATCATCCTACACATCTGCGCAATCTGATTCAGGGGGCCATTTCACTAAACTTCGTACAACTAAATGTTCGTAAGTGCACAATTATGATAGTCTGTAAATTTCACATTATCAATGTTTTCTTGTAAACAATTATTGGATTTACATTTACATGTATTGAGCATAGGCTGCATATGCAGCATATGTTCAATAAATGTAAATCCATCAATTGAAATGTAAAGACGATCCTAAATTTGCACCTACGAACATTTTACTTGTACGAAGTTTACATTTGTGAAACTGGCCCCTGGATTTGTTCATTATTGTATCATTCGTCAGATTCATATTTTCACAGGTATTATTAATTTCATTGATATCAAATAGAGCAGACCCAGATAAGACTGCAGAGTTATACAGTCTGATACATACATTGTGTAGGCCTACTCTGTTCCAAGTCTCAAATTTAGAATAATTCAATAATAAACGAACAATAATACAATATAGGACCAGATGTGTATAAATAACTCCAAAGGGAAATAACTCGCTATGATCCCACTTTGTCACGTATGATGTTTGGCGCGAAGACAAACTTCTAACGCTGTTCCGAGACCAGGCGGATACACTTGATATTAAAGGCACATGCCCACTCAGTAGGCACAACATGTGCTTTATACGAATTATATAAGTGTTTCACTATTCGACCATTTTTAAAAATTACGAGTGCTCGCTATACATATATAATCATTTAGTAATATGTATTTTACTGATAGTGACGCGCGTTGGTATCATGTTATTTTCATATTCAAATGAGGCATGATATTTTTTAATTATTTATGCTAATTAAATGCGTCACCTGAACAAATAATATTTTCGATAGATTATAAAGTATGATCGCTGCACATCAACAAATAAATACAGAGAATAAATAGTAATGTCAGTTAACATTTTAATTTGCCTAGCTGCGCATTGACCAGTAACAGAAAGTAGTTTTCAAAATCGGATTGACCACGATGCGTTGTATCAGCGTGTATGCCTAATAGTTGTGTCCGTAAATGTTTAAGGCCACTTCGTTGATAGGTACTTGAAAAACAGTCGATATCAAAGGTCACTTGTATGATATATCATTATCTATCCGGCCGCCCACTAGCGACTTAATTAAGGTCTCACAGGGTGTCCGGTTTAGAGAGGTTTCACTGTAAATCATCAGACATTTGATCATTCTGAGACATAGTTGCTGCTATGTGACCAAGGACTGGCATTATCACCTGAGATGAATAACCAAGAAACCCATCACACATATTTCTTGCTGTCCGGTTTAGACAGGTCCCACTGTACTTTCTTTGAAGTTTCATTGGTTAACCAACGTCACGTGACGCGACCAATGACGCTACGCGAACACGTTCGGACGTTTAAAACCATAAGACATTGCTCGATAAATATAATACTTGTCTTTTCGTATGAAGTTTATCGGATAACGCTCGCAAATTGCAGTAATTGCCTGGCGAGTCTCGGAATTTCTACGCGTTTCCCAACACAACGTCACAAGACAAACATATGGAAGCGTCCTGGTGCCAATGCAAAAATATATTATTAGATACTATTTCCTAATTATGCCTTGTTATCTCCTAATTAGGACATGCTATGTCCTAATTAGGAGATAGTAACTCCTAATTAGGATATATATCTCCGAATTAGGAGTTAGTGTTTCCCAATTAGGACTTAGTATCTCCTAATTATGACGTATTATCTCCTAATTAGGACGTACTATCTCCTAATTAGGAGTTGATATCTCCTAATTAGGAGCTAAATTATTTTTAGCATCGGCACAGATAGTAAGTCCTAATTAGGATACAGTGCGTCCTAATTAGGAGATACTATCTTCTATTTAAGAGTTACAATCTCCTAATTAAGACTTCGTTTCTCCTAATTAGGAGATACACATATTTTAGCATTGGCACCAGGACGCTTCCATACAAACATGATATGAAACTATAGTAACTTATTAACCAGCCTAGTAGTACAATCATGCATAACAGTATATCCATTAAATCCACGCACCATAAAGTCGAATTCTGATGTATTTTCCTGTAATAGATCTCTATAAATCATTATAATTATCTGTTCATGATTGCAAAACGCAAAACAGATGCTGATAGCCTACACCTGAATGTTAGGGTCAGTGGTAGAAGGGGGATAACTCCATGAGGGAGTTACGGTAACTCTTGCAATTACTCCCGTACCGTCCGTAGCTACGGACGGTACGGGAGTAATTGCAAGAGTTACCGTATCTCCTTATTCTACTGACAGCGTCAATTCCAGCGTAAAGCCTCTAAGCTAGACACACGGGTAACCTCTCAAAACCACAGGCATTCTGCGTGTTTCGGCTTTCATCGGTATAAATATATATATATGAACAAGGCTTCTAACTTTGGTCGGACACGACGTCGTATCGTAACAAATTCCGCGATTTTATTCACGCTAAAATGAATATTTCGCGGAAAGTGCAATATTATTTTGAGAAGTATTGTTATGTTGCTAAAATAGCCTAGTTAGAAAATAAGTATGCAAAGACTATCGAATTACAGCTGCTTTTCCTAGGTCGGACACAACCTCGTATCATAACAAATGAAATAATGTGTTTACGGCTCTAACGTGAATATTGTAGTGGCAAGTTCATGTGATCATTTGAGAAATATCGTCATCCTGTAGAAATACAGTATGCATAGGCAATTACCAAAGTAAGCATTGTTCATATACATATAGTTATACCGATGAAAGCCGAAGCACGCTGAATGCCTGTGCTCAAAACCACCCAAGGTGTCCGGTTTAGAGAGGTTAACATATATTCTCTATGCAAACTTGTTGTTGTGTAGGATTCGTCCAACTGTAAAGCCGGTATCCAAGCGGGGGTAGTAACGGACTCTGGCGGACAGATTTTCTGGGTTATCTCCCATAACGTGACGTCATTCACCGCCGGAACGCGCATGGCGTCACAAGTTTAGCTCATTTTGGTAAGTTAATTTCCAGTAGCGTGTCGTCATTCACAGCTGGCTCCCACGGCGTTAGCGCATCATGTGTTAGTATTACCCCATAACGTGACGTCATTATTCGCTACTTACGTATCGGCGTCACGAGTTTTACTAATCTTGGGTAAGTCAACGTTTCTACAAGCTCAGCTTATCATAATATTATATTATATTCTAATGTACTCTATAAATATCACGCAATCTGATTGGCTGATGGTCATACATTGCAGGTATATCATTGTTGATGAACTGTCGCAAATTATTTCAATATGTATTCCTACGCCAATACTAAGTTTGAGGTCGGTGAATTTACTCTGCCACATAATGACCGACCAAAACGCGATTTGTTTTGCAAATATCTCACCGTTGATCACGTTTCATATGTTTTGGCAGCAATAGATTGTTCACACAAACAGAAAATATGTATACAGTGTAATCTTGCATCTCAAACGGTAGTATATCACGAATGATTAGACAAGCTATCACAATATTTATCAACATCAGGAACTTTGACAGGCGGCCGCCATTGAAATATTGTTACTAAGAGATCGCACTGGAGTGACATTGAAAGCGCAAAGTAGTAAATAAGGCAATTATAATTATAACGACGAATTTATCGCTTCTATTGTTGTTATAATATTGATATAATAGCGCGTCGCCATTAAATATATTTTCCGACCTATCATTTTCTGATATACGCCGCAGATTTAAAAATTACAATACAGTTAACCCTTTACTGTATACCATTAAGATGGGGCGTCAAGAATATGAAAAAAAGCTCAGAGTATGGTATCGTTGTAAAAATTTAATGTCATTTTTAGGCTTTCTGGATTCAACGACCACCACCCAACTCGTCCATTTTTCCCTTGGCGTGTCACATTTGTGGCTGTGACTGGAGAAATGGGGCTCTTGGGATCTGTGACCACTGTACCTCCTGATTAAATAACACACTTCTGTAACCTGATAACGATCTTTATTGCTTGTTACAAACATGACATGTGTTTCATTGATGGACTGGCGAACAGTGCAGATCCTGATCAGACTGTGCGGATGCACAGGCTGATCTGGATCTACACTGGTCGCAAAACCCATACGCCCAATTTCTCCAGTCACAGTCACATTTATGCAATTATCATCGTCTTCCCCGTCCCCGGGTTTGCGGATGGAGGTGCAGAGAGGCGGAGAATTAAACATCACCAGAATCGGGAATTAGACCACAAAAGATGCGGGAGTGGTGGGGATATTAAACATGCACAAGTCAGATCGTTATATCGGTTCTTCTGGAATCAAATCCGCACCCTCTCACCTGAATCTTTACTGAAACTGAGATCCTAGAGGCGGTCATTAGAGAGTCGATTTTGGATAGTTGCCACCCCCACCACCCTCCCACCATCCCAGCCCCGTCACACTCGGTGGAGGAAGACAATGTTTAGAGAGGAATATTGAAGATATATGACGATACTAGGACCACTTTACTGTACACAGGGCAATGGTGAAAAGTTTTTAACACGTTTTTATTTCTAAAAGTATTGTCTCAAACAATCATGGTGTTCCCCTTTAGAAGGACGGAAGCTCCTCTCTGTCCTGAACTACATTATATAATCAATAGGCTATTATGT